>SNQJ01S0036258.1:22298-42767 GCA_010110895.2 Picea sitchensis
ATACTTTGAATAGGAATTTCAGGAATACTTTAAAGCGATTTTATGAATCTTGATGGATGACCTTTAGAGGATGAAGTCATGGATTTTACCATATCATGAAATTTGACAACTTCCTTATCTGGAGGGGGTCCAAATCCATCCTCAGGAGTTGAATCCATCTCACTGTTGGCACAGGGGAAAAATCAGGGTTCAATGCTACAACAACACACCAACAAAACCCTAACTACTGGCCCTTTCGGTAACACCTGCGAAGTAGATGAAGTCTCACCCGAGGTAGAGGCAGGGGTGGTTGTAGGAATCAAGTGTCTTCAACCTTAGCTGGGACACAGATATGTGATTATATCTCTTATAGAGCACTTATAATCGATCATTCGTCAATATTCAACCCTTATTATACTTCACAGATAACACGGAGAATCACAACATTCACTTAGATCTAAGGTATTTCAACACTTAGCAACAGTAAAACAGATTAAGTCCAGTAGATTAGCACTAAGAATCTCCATACATGTCAGATCTAACATTCACACACCTCTAAGAAGCACAAAGCATAAGTAGATCTATCTAAATATATCAAAGCACTTAGCAAAAGAAGGGATAAACACATCAAATCGAAGCACAAAGCATAACACACAGATTTGCGTGGTTCACCCCCACCCTGGGGCTACGCCCACCATCTCTTCTTCTTTCTTAGTGTCTTGAATCGGTTACAACAAAAAGCAACCAAAAACCTTCTTCGCATAGGACAAAACATCTGCGCAGCTCGCTAGATCCTTCTTCCTTGTGCTACAACACAAAGCCTTTCACAACTCCTTACAATGACTTGCACTTAGCTCTGCAAACCTCTCATAGTCATGTACAAAGAACTTACAAAATATATTAGCACTTAGATTACATCACATACATTTCTCTATATCGTCTTCCGATAGATTCCTAGATATCTATTTATACATTACAAAAGTGGGCCTAAGCATGGGTAAACCCATGGGCCGACATCCCTTTCCCATTACATATTCCCCAAAACCCAAAAGTGACCCAAAAGTGGGCCAAGATTCTGCAATCTCCGCTTCGTCTGGCACTCCATCTTCGAAAAGCTGTCGAAGTCCCAAAAATGGTCAAACATGACCAAGTGTCTCCCAAAACTTGGTCAAGGGCCAACAATCACTTAATCAATCATCGATTGAAAAATAGGGTTTTCATAGGTGTGTTTGTTCGAGAAATTTCATGTATGGAGTGATTTGCATATTGGTAATGTGGCTAGGTCCATGCTTATCAATGATAGGCCAAACAATGGATAGAAAGATAACCAAGTACAACGAGTGTGGGAAATTGATCAACACCATAAGTAAAATCCCAAATAGAGTTACCAATCATTGAACACTTAGCATGCAACCAAAAATTGTATGCCTAATCATGCGAGGGTTGAGTTGTAGGATAAAGCAAAGTAGACCCAAATGATAGTGAAATAGAATTTATAGGAGCAAAAGGGATGTGGCCATGTTTCTATATCATGAGAATATGTAATGATAGGTGCAAAGATAAGGAAATATAAAAGGTCCAATATTAATAAAATGGGTGGATAATGAGTGAGGAAAACCAAGAGGATTATTAACCAAAAATCTAGTGGAACCACAAATGTGCTCATAGATTGCAACTACAAGCTATAGGAGTCAAACAAAGGTCAAGCTACATGGATTTAATATGCTAAGGAGTATATCCATGATAAGATTTCAAACCAAATATCAATGGTAAGAGGGGAAAATAATGGGGAGATAGGATAGCTTGGTCAAACCAAAATGAGGATGGTCAACCCTTAAAAAACCCAAAATGATAACCATGTGTAGAAAAAATCTAAGCTAGTAAACATTGATGACACCCAAATATTTTCCTCCAATATAGAATAATAAAAAAGGCAAGTTAAGCTCAATGCAGAGGGTGTAACATTAAATAAATCACTTTTCTAGACATGGCTTGACAAGTGTAAATGAGAATGTGGGTGTGGGTTAAGATTGTATCCCTATGGTTCAAATCCTCCATTTCAACACATACCAGATTGAATAATTGTGAAGAAAAAAGGAAAAAATGATAGGATTAATTGAGGTTTGGAAAGGAAAGGTGGTCAATTGTAGGAAAATTTACCAATTGAAACTTCACTAATCCACACAAGATTCTTCAATGTAATACCATGTAGTTAGACATAAATTCAAGTAAAAGAAAATGAAGAGTTACCTTTGTAAACAATGTTCGGAAAAACTATCAATCAAGAACTTTTCTCAACCTTCAAGAACCACCACAATACCATGTGCATGATTGATGTTAATAGTGGTGCTACTATGATGGATTGAGGAAGGTTAAATACAAGGTAAAGTGGTTGTAGTGTTGATGATAAGAATGAGCTTAGACCAACAACCACAGAGCTCAAAACTAGTGAGGGAGAGAGAAAAAATGAACAAGGTGATAGCTATTGCACAAGGTAGGGTAAGTATTCAAAAAATGAGGGAAATAAAACACTTTTAGATGAAAATTGAAAGTCCAAAATTAATGAGAAATAATGACACCAATTCATGTTAAATACAAAGGAAAATCAATGGTATGGAAGGTCAATGTGGTGAGTGTAGGATTGGCATGTTGATGTTCATATTGGTCAAGATCCAAACAATAACCTCACGAAAATAAAATCCCCCTGAATTTTTATAGAGTTGGTACTCCTCTGTTATAGTCTAAAATATGTAGCTTAATGTTCTTATATTTGGATGTCAAATGGGATAATGATAAACAACAAACCCCAAATATTTATTTCTTTGGTTTGAATATAAAATGGTTCTTGATAACTAGATTTCTCCTTAAGTGTAACATTTGCTTGGAAATGGACCAAGAAACTTCTTTAAAGTAAAAATATAAAGAAAGGATTCAATATCAAAATAATATGTATGCTCATATTCATTATAACACCCCTTTGAAACACATGGAAGAAGAATATGAATCCATATTTTCTCACAGGAAAAAAAGTGAAATGGCGTTGATCACTTCAAAGAACTTTAAATGAGTATTGCATTCAAAACATAAAATAATTTGATGGACATACTCCAAAAATCTCATATTCATAAATCCAAAAGTCTGAAAATTAATTAAATTTATACCTCGAAGTAGTTATCTGTGGAGTTTAATACAAAAAATATATTCAACATCACAAAGCATTTCAGTAAACCAATTGACTGATGCTCATAAATAAAGCTTGCCAAATGCAAGGACTAAACCTCCATGAATCAATTAGACAATCATAGCTTACATTATCAGTCATGTATATAGATGTAAAATACTCCTATGATATTTTTAGGAAGAGACTTGGAAGAATAAAATAAAATAACACAAAAAAACTCAACCTTATGCTTGATCTCTGATATACAAACATAAATCTTCAAGAAAAATGTGTAGAAGAAGAAGAAACGACAAAAATGGAGATTTTTATTTGTTGATGAGAGAGTCGGCTGTGTACTGAAGGATGGAAAATGTTACCTTAATGATATGAACCTTGCTATTCTAATCTTCCAATCCTAATCTGAACCTTTCTTTTATGGTGCTATATTCTTTAAAATCTGCTCCAATTGCTTCTTTGAATTAGTTAGGGTTTCTATTCTTCTAGAAGTTCCCACACGTTTCTTCTTTTTGGAATTAATGATTTATTGAATACTCATTAATGAATTTAGGTCATTGAAATTTGTGCCTCCAAATGGGATCCACTTCATCCTTTTATAATTTTTTTAATTAACTTTATTTCCAAAATGTGAAGTTGATTGTCTAAAAAAAAGTAGTCTGTGTTTTAATTTTATGAGTATGATAACTGAATTATCATCTATTGAAACCATTATAGAAGTAATATCCATGATTACATATTTCCAACAAGTCCTCTTGAGATAATTTTGGAGGTCTGGATCTCAACTTATAGCCTCTAGAAGTCGAGGTTCTGTTGACGGGCGTATGTGACACACCATCAACTGGAAGGTCAAATCTGGACCGGGGTTGCCTAAATAACCCAAGCCATTTGGAATGAAATGACCCGATAAGTTTAATGGCTCCGTTGGCCAACTAAAATCCTAAAAATAATAAAAGGAAAGAAACTAATCTAAAAGATAAAATGCTAAGAGTATAAATTTACTAATTTACAAGTGTTCAAATAAAAACATGAATATGTACATATGATTATATACAGTCTATATACAACTTGCAAGATTTACTTGTCATCTTGCGAAATGGATGTTCTTAAAAGTGTTTGTAAAAAGATAAAGAAAGCACATACATTTTCTATTTTCTCTTTGAATATTTAAAGGTCTAAAACTAATGGATACTAAGAAAACAAAATTGAAATAAAAATATATAAACAATCAAAGCTAATTCATGCTATCCTTATTTCATTAATAAATAATTTAACTAAATAACAAGTAAAATAACATGTAACTAATCGATTAACTAAATTTATCTTCTTGTGTAATTCAAGCTCCTAACTGTCCTGCATGTGAGGGAAACTTGTGACAGAGCAATGCTAATACTCTGAGAATAAATTCAAAGGTGTGTTGAAGTGAGAATATAGCAACAAAATGATAAATGTAAAGATCTGGTGATCTTATTATAATCAACACTTAGAATGAAAAGAAACTCAATTCAAAGCATTAATATTATCTATCATTTAATATCTAGAATAAATCAATAGTAATCAAATGACAGATTAATCATAGATATAAAAATGGAATAACAAAGTATAGACAACATCAAAATACTTAACAATATGAAACACCATATGATAACCAGACTAAAGCTGCATCAAACGTAATAATATTTCATAAGATCGATGCAATGCAAGAACATAATGGGGTAATCATTACATAGGTATAAAGCCAATGGTGAGTAGCTTCTCCATATCAGTTCTCAAAATCACATGTCCATAAAGTATCCCAACAAAAGTTATCTTCACTACTAGCAGTAATCACTATTTAAACTAGTTTTGGATTAACAAACTCTTATCATGCAAGATAGAGTGCAATCCCCCAAAAATAGATTGCTTTACAAAATTAGTACAACAGGAAACCATTCATGTACGAGTTGGTTTGTCAAAATTTATTACATAATAACAAAGTTTTATGAAAAATAAAGAAACTACAAAACTATACAGTGCATAATCCAAGACAGTTTCTCCATGTAAATAGCACCATAATCATCATTTTTCTGTAGATAACAAAACAAAATTGATATTCAGAAAATAATGCCAACTAACATTCAGAAATAGACTGGCTACAGAAACGTGAGATTCTGTATCTAGTCTTATATTAACAAAGAAAATCAAAATTAAATCTTCCTATTCGATTTTCATAACAAAATAAAATGAAATAAAATTTAAAACAAGTTTTACCATTTTAGAAATTAGACAGTGAAGGGTCAGATAGTTGTGAATTAATGATGTAATTGAAGTTGGTTGCATGTTTGATGATTATATTACTGGATCTATTGGGCCTTTTACTTTCCTGATCTTCACATGCCTTCAACTCTTGATTTTCTCGTTCAAGTAGAGAATTGCGAGCAACCAGATGTTTTAATTGTTCCTGTAGATATGGTATGTCCTTGTAATAACATTCTACCCAGTCTAAACAATTGTCACAATGTATCAGTGCTATAGCAGGCCGAGGTTGAGCGTACTCAACAATGGATTCTTTGGCTCTTCCCATGGCTTGTTTCAAGTCATGGATAATGCCAACAAATCCCTCTTGGCCTTTTAGAAATGGAGGTAGTCTAGAGACAAAGTCATATTGCTCAGCTTGAACAGTAGTTTTGTTCCCGAGACACTGATTATATGGATCTTCTAATGCAAGAAAATCATCGACCTCGTCGTCTGAGTAGTGATAATTGACCTCAATCATTGAGATTGAGCTCAAATGATCCTACTTTTGATTTCACAGACTCCTGGATATTAATCGACCAACTCTCTTGTTCATAAAACTCAAATCTGTGTTATCCTCTTTCTTTCTCTTACGATCGTTCTTAACAACATGTTTGTCATTAAAACCCTGATTCGGTTCGTTAACATGATCAGAAGAAACCTTCTCTTTTAAAACATCCACTACCTCTTCTAATGATTTTCTGGGTGTAAATATACATCGTGGTTTTTTACCGAGGGGGGTTTGCAAAGCAACATAAACTGGTTCATTAATTTCACAGTCATTATGTGAATCGAAATCTTGACTCTGGGTCATGGGATTATCAGAATTGGGGCTCACATTTAAAGGTGAGTTTATTGTGCTGTTGGGTTGGGAAAAATCGTTTCGACTCGGGAATCTTTCCCAAGTGTCCCCAATTTGAGACAGGTGCGATACCAACATAATTCTTATAATCCCGCGATGAAAGAGGCTTGACAGAGGGTTCAAGCTCTATTTCTTATAACGTTTTTACATTTTGTATAGGCTCATCAATAAGTAGAAGATTATGTTTAGTTTAAACCCTAGGAACAACATCAAAAGTCGGACGTGGTATAAAAAATAACAAACCATACCTACCTTCACATGTTATAAACTATTTTAGAATCAAAATAAGGTCGTGCCATCAAGGTTTCAGGAGGGTAATAGGAATACCTTTAGGGCGGAAGGTAGATTTGCGAGAGACCATGAACAAGATCCATGGAACATCTTCCAGTTTATCATTTTTGAACTACTTTTCGCCTTCCTGTGGGAGTCCTATCACCTGGGATATAGAGTCCTTTGTGACCTCCAATTGCACATCCCTGACTTTGGCTCTAAACCTATCAAACATTTGAGCAAAGGCTTGTGCAACTGCAAGGTTGTAACCTTCAAATTTTTGGATGAAGACATCCTAACCGTGAGCCTGTAAATCATTTATGGCATCATTGTAGGCAAGAAGGGCCTGACAACCATTAGTTTTGATTCAAACCATAGGGGCCATGGTCATTGCCAAATAGACACAACAGATATCATGGGAGGGAGGCTTCGACTTCCAATAAGCAAGTAGCAAGGAGAGGTTTGTGAAAACTAAAACAACCCGATACCTACAAAGTTTTGAGACTGTCATGCTTGATAACTTAAGTTTGGAGAGACAGAAAACTAGAGGGCGCGTAGACCTATGAGCCATTACAAATAATGAATATCAAACCCTCAACCACTATCAAATGCAAATTCAAACAATGAATGTGGGTCATTAAATGAACATGACAACAAGATGAGGTGTATTCGTGGGTTCATCAGACTTGTACCATGAGACATGACAACGATATCACTGATAGAGCAAAGAGCATATATCAATTGTTAAACCAAAGTTGCAGCGCGATTATGGATATCGAATAATAATACCATACAATCAACCATAGAACTAATCAAATCACATTCTCCATAACATGTGGCAGTCAATTAATCACAAAACTTATGAAATTTAAACTTAGTAGCACATATAGGTTTGCTCAAAATGTAATCTCTTAGGTAAAAGAATAGAAGAAAAAAACAGACTACAGAATGATTACCCAAGCAAAGTTTTTGTTTGAATTTCATGCTTGCAGTCATGAAATCAAAACAAAAAAAACGAAATCTAAAATGAAAAAACTCATAAAATAAGTTAGCCCAATAAATCACCTTGATGCCAAAAGACATAATCATTTATAAATATAGGGAGGAGGCAACTACAGAAAAGATTTTATCTCTTTGTGATGACTTTCAATCATGATAAAATTGACAGAATTGGTGGCTGCCARCAATGGTGACACACTGGGTGAAGCAGTTTTCTCTGCATCACCAACCATTTATATCAGGGGCACAGATGAAATAAATTTGAGAGACAATTAACGAAAGATCAAGCATTTTGATAATAACTCAGAAAATAGTACAGACATATCATTGAATTCATTTCTATCCAAAAATTGTAATTTGGTATCTTGTTTTGATCATAGGTGTAGCGATGTTTATGTAGGTGACTTCAATATCGTTAACAGGGCCACTGCTGCTAGAAGGCATCCATAGCCTCGACAGGGATATCATTTAACCCAATCCAACACCTCTATCATGTCCAATAGTCGTCCATTCATGATAAAAACATCTTCATACTTGATCAAATCAAAAGACATTCCTGAGGATCTTCTTAAACCCGACATTTCTTCGCTGCCAACAAGCATGTTTAGAAACTCGATGAAGTTGCCTTGGTATCATGAGTGCATTTAACCACTGCCATTAGACCTGTTCAGTATCTCGACAAGTTCACAAACACATGCCACACATTACATTGCTTTCAAATCTCTAAAATTTGTTTATAATTTCCAGAACTTCATGATATTCAAGAGAGCGGGGTGATACTGAAAATCTCATGATCTGTAAATGAAAAGATCGACCATTTAAGAATCATTTTTCTGTTCTGATGACCTTCATCATTATTTGGACAATTAGGTTTCCGTTAAGAAACCATCTCTAGGATGGGAAATCAGAACTGAGTTCTCATTAAGACAGGGACGATGTTAGAATTTTATTAAGGATAATCACATCTTCCTGTGATTTTAATTGGAAACCAGAAACAATGATTACACATAAACTTTCCTCTACTGATCTGAGTTTAGCATTTACTATTCAATTGCTCGAAAAGTTACTGACTGCTGCTAATGAATAAGAATTTTGATCCCCTTCAACAAATGAATGGTGATCCATACATAATAATTTTAGAAAACAATTCAAAATCAAGCAAAATGAAAAGAACCAAAATAAAAAACAGAAAATAAAATTAAAAATATTTACAAAGGGTGGATCGGAAATCATCAAGAGAAATACCTCTTGAGAGCCTGTCCATTCACTGGGAAAGTGTTCGACTGTCCCTCCAAGTTATGCAGATGAAAAGAGCTAGGACCCAATTTTTCAAAAATTACAAATGGTCCCAACCACAGGTTTTGGAACTTGGTATGTTCCCCCTTACCCTCGTGGGATTTGTCCCACTTGAGAACCAAATCCCCAACATAAAAATTCCTATCAAAAGAAGAATTTGCATCAAACCAACTCTTCACAACTTTTTGGTGCTGATCCAGTTTATGTTTAGCTTGTGTTCTCACCTCTTCTAGTTTTAATAAAGCATTTATTCGGTTTTCTAGAGGCGAACACTCTTCTTCTTGAACTTTCTGCGATAATTGTAGAGAAGGAAGTAAGACATGTGGGGGGAGGATGGATTCTCTTCTGTAAACGAGGAAGAAGGGATAATTACCAACAAAATCTTTTGGAGTTACCCTATCATCCCAAAGTGCATTGTGCCAATTCTTGTGGTTTTTTGAAACTGTCCTTTTTATAATCTTGATTAAATTCTTATTTGTCGATTCTGCTAGACCATTCCCTTGAGGGTAGTAGCTGGCATAATACTTCAGTTTAATCCCTTTTTCCAAAGCGAAAACATTCATATCAAGGGACCAAATATAAGAGGCATTATAAAAAAATAGACATTTGGGAATTCCGAATCAAGTGATGATATGGGAGTTCAGAAAAGACACTACCAGATTGGTGTTGACCACTTTTAAAGGTAAAGCTTTAGACCATCTTGTAAAATAGTCTATTTCTATGAGGATGTACTTGTGTTGTTGCGAAGAGGGTGGATTGATTGGTCCAATTATGTCTAGGCCCCATTGCTGAAAATGTGTGTCTACAGTAACATGTTGCAAAGGAAAAGATGCCTTTTTCACCCGTCTTGCATCCTTTTGGAAGATTACACATTTGCGGGACAACATATGGGCATCTTTAAACATGGTAGGGAAATAGTATCCAGCCCTTACCACTTTGTGGGCAGTGGTATCTCCACCAAAATGACCACTGGCATCACCGACATGATGTTCAATCAACACTTTTTCAGACTCCTCCTTTTCTAAACAACGTAGAAAAACACAATCAAAGTTCTTTTGAAATAATATATCATTGATTAAATGGAAAGATGCATATTTAAGCCTAAGTGCTCTTCTATTTTTGGTATCAAGATTACGGGGAGCAGGTCCATGCGTTAAATAGAATCTAATGTTCTCATACCAAGAATTGGGTGTAACTTGTGCACAACTGATCTGTTTTTTGTCATGTTGGTTTATAGTTGATGTGTTTATTTGAATTTCTTGTTCCTCAACTTAATCAACCAATAGTTTACACAGGATGTGACCTCTAACAATTCGGGCAGGAGTTATTTCAAGGTCATATTCCTGTAGTGAGGTCATCCAATTTTCCCTTTTCTCACCCAACTCTTTTTTTACAAACAAGTTTCTTACAACGGGGTAGGGAACAATCACTTTGGTTCTGGATTTCAACAGGTAATACCAGAAGTGTTTCACTTCTTTAAAAACAACATATGCCTGCTGATCTACTGCTGGGTAATTAAGTTCTACTCCTTTAAAAGCAGAGCTCATGAAAGAAATGGGCATCTCATTACTTTCGACATTTTTCTGTGTAAGCACAACAACATAGGATCTGTCAGATGTGAAAGTGTAAAGAGTGAAATCCAGAGAAAAATCGGGACTCATCAGGGATGGGGATTCTATTATTGATTTTCTAATGGAATCGAAAGCCCGACTTTCTTGTGGTCCCCATCGGTACAAAACATCATTTTTAATTAGATTTTGTAGAGGTCGAACCATTTTCGAGAAACTCGAGACAAATCTTCTGACAAAATTAATCTTTCCCAAAAAGGATTGCATGGCCTTTTTGGAAGAAGGAGGGGTAATTTTAGCAATGAATTGGGTTCTTTTGGGATCAATAATCATTCCATCCTTAGATACTATGAACCTAAGTAGTTTTCCTTGCTCTACTGCAAAGATCGATTTCTTAGGATTGAGTGATATGAAAAACTTGCGGCATCGTTCCAGGACAACCCTAAGGTGGGACAAGTGATCTTTATTGTTTTTAGAAAAGACAGTGATGTCATCAAGATAGACCACAACCGACTGGTTAATGAGGTCACAGAAAGAAATATCCATTGCTCTCTAGAAAGTGGCACTGACATTTATCAGTCCAAAAGGCATTTTCCTATAGGTGTAAGTGCCCCATGGGGTACTAAAGGCGGTTTTAAGCTGGTCTGAAGGAGACATAAGCATATGGTTGTATCCCAAAAAACCATCTAGCAAAGATAGTCTTTTAGAACCAGACACCTGTTGTAGAATTTGTTCCATTGGAGGAACAAGGTAGTTCTCTTTATTAGACGCTCGGTTTAGGTTTCGAAAATCGACACAAAGTCGAATTTCACTACTTTTCTTCCTTACAGGGGCTAAGTTAGACACCTATTGAGTATGCCTGACCGAAAAAATTATCTTTGCAGCTAGTAATTTGTTTAGTTCCTTTTTAACAGTAGGTTCCAATTTAGGATTCATTTTCCTCAATTTCTATTGAAAAGGCTGAGTCCGGGGTTTCATAGGGATTACATGTTGTATGATGTTTGGATCGAAAGTTTTCAAGTCATCATACATCCAAGTAAATACATATTTAAATTCTTTAAATAATTTTATGAAAGTGGATCTTTCTTGCTTGGAACATCCCTTTCCCAGATTAATATTTTGAGGATTATGTCTTGTTCCTAAATGAACAGTTTCATAGATCAAAGAGGAGCTGTTAGTTTTGCAATTGAATACCCCTCTAAACTTGTCATGCAAGTCATAAAATTTCTCTGATCTCATAATAGATCCAGGGATAGAGTTTACCATCTCAGACGTCGATTCTGGAGATCGAGGATCAAATATTATTGTGAAGTCTCGAAGATTTTCATCGTGAGTGCCCTCATCAATAAATGCATCATGGAAGGTGTCTTCCATATGTAGAAAGATGATGATCTACTGGACATCATCAAATACTCTCCCATTTGTGATGTTATCTGGGATCAACGACTTGAATAACAATTCGATCGAAAATGCATTAGGAGAAAGGCCTTCAGTGAGCAACAATTTAGAAGCAACATTGGCTAGTAGATCAGCTTCTGAATTACTCATCCTAGGAATATAATTTATATTAAATGCTAAAACTTTATGCATTAAACTCCATACCTCGGTTTGATAAATCTTCAGACGCAAAGACAAACAATGTATTGCATTTCTTACATGTTTGACCACGATTTATGAATCACCAAACACTATCAAATTTTTCACATCCATTTCCAATGCTTTCCTAAGTCCCTGCAGAAGTGCTTCGTACTCGAATGTATTGTTAGTGCATTTAAACTCTAATAGACAAGCAATAAATGTTTTATTACCTATAGGATCGATGAGCACACAACCAACACCTTCTCCTTCTCGGGATTTGGATCCATCGAACTATAGGGACCAATTCTGTGCATCAGTAGCAGTACTTGGCGTATTTGGCAAAGATGGTACCTAAGTATAGGCTGTAATTTCAGATTTCTGTCTTGGATCAGTAACAGAGGAAATTTCAGTCATGAAATTACTGAAAAAGGTATTCATTCCCTGGGTTTCAATAGAATTCACGGAGGTAACAAAAGGCGCATTTGGATCGTTCAGATCTATCATGGTATGCTTAAGATAACGTTCTCTCTTTATTCTGATTTTGTTGGGCTGTCCATTTTCTGGCAGACACAAGTGAGACCAGTCTATAGAAAAATAACCATGCAGTTGTTCTGACCAATCTCTGCTTAAAAACAGACCATAAACTTCAGGAATATCAACAACATTAATATCAATTATCTAGTGAAATTTAGGATTGGATGATAATCTGATCAACACATTCTTAAGATCACCGATCACCTTAACATTCGTTCGATCTAGCTGAATGATTTTAAGATAAGAAGGTTTTACTTATGCATTAATTTTCTGACATACAGACAGAGGCATCACGTTTGATGATGCACCATAGTCAACCATACAATTATGTACATTCCTATTAAAAATTTCAAAGGTTAATAAAAAAGGGGGGACATTTTTACATGAAGAAACAACATAATTCTGCTGATTTTTTATTATTGTCCCTGAAATAGTTTTATCTAAGTTTGCTACAATTTTTTCTGCTAAGTCCCTTTTGTCTTGATGTTCATATGTCTTTTTAGTTGGGACATTTTTAGCTACGTTTGAATCAATTTCTGCTGATTTTTTTCTGCTAATATCATTCTTTTTACTGTTTGCAACGATGCTTTGAAGCATTTTCTGTAAAATAAGAGGAAATTTCAGAAGTTCAAAAACGTAAATATTTGCCCTTAGTTTTTCCAGATCTTCAATTAAATCATACTCTAAAACTGGGGCAGCTAAATTTTTTTTGGTTTCAGTTTTCTTTGTTTGTTTTGGAAACACATTTTACTTGCTTCTAGTGGGGGTTTGTTTTGTGTTTTACTCCTGGTGTTGTAGGGGTGGACAACTTCAAAATTTGCTTGGAAAATACTGTCTGACAAGTTCCCGAAAATTGAAGGAGATGAGTCTTCCTCTTCTGGTACCTCTTCCTCAACTGTATCATCACAATTTTCATGAGGAACATAAACAAAATTGTCATGCGCTTCTAATATCGTTTGCAAATCATACTGTAAATTTTTGAAATTGAGATCTTTTGTGGTCGGGTTCGGTTGGTTTGGACAGAAAGGTTTTCTAAAAGGAGGTTTCAAACTCCCTTTACTTGTAGGTGCCTCCTCGGCTGATCTTTTCAATTCAACGACTTGATTAGACAATTTCTGGAAATATGTCTACAAGCTCTCCAGGTCTAATGCTTCTTGTTGATTTTTAGGTTGAGGAGGCCTAGTGAGGATTTCTATTTTCGTCTATCTTCTTCTTAGAAGACGAAGTTGTCTCAGCTTTACTACTAAGATTATATTTTAATCTCAACATATCTTTCTCAATTTGACTTGCCTCCTCAAAGGCTTCTCACAATGTGTTCTTTTTGGACCTTTTAACCCAAATGGCTATGTTATTGTGCAAGGCTTTAGCATAATATGCAACAATTAAGCTTTCCGCAAGCATCGAATCTACAAGGATTTTATTCTTTAACGTCAGAAACCTTTGGTGAAAGTCCTTCACTTTTTCTTTAGGATTCATTTTTAATCTAGAGAGTTCCATAACCAAGACTTCTAGAGATTTATCATCTCCAAATTTTTCTAGAAAACAAGTTTCGAACTTGTCCCAAGAGACAATGGTCTGGGGTTATTGAGCGAAATGTCAGGTGGAAGCTTTTCCATCAAAAGTATAAGGAAATAATCTGCACACTACATCTTCTTGTTCCACATTCCAGAGTCTAATGGCTAGAATAAATTTCTTGATGTGATCCTCAACTAATTTCTTTGAATCTGGATCAAATTTGGGCAACGATTTCTCCAGATGTTTAGGTAATGGGTGTTGGGGTCTAGCTACGACCATGGAATCTTGATCGAGCCAATGTCTGGTGGGATTATTTTGGTTTTCCATGGGATTTGGTGGTGTCAAAGGGTGAGATGGTTCAGATGAAGAATTGCCTTCATCTAAAGGCTCTCCTCTTGAAGAAGATTGAGAAGAACTAGGTGGAGACGGTGGAATACCAGATCCTCCGGCACCAAGGATAGGTGCTTTAGTAGGATTGGTAGTATTACCACCTAAAGGGTTTTCGGGCAGACCAATGCCTTGAAGTTGTTCTTGAAGGTTTTTAAATCCAAGGGGTTGATTGAGTTGCCTACCAGGTAGTCTAATACGGGATAAGGCACTATGAGTTCTTATGAGTGATTGGCGGACAATTTATTGGACATCAATCCCTTGGGGGACTGGTGTCACTGGTTCGATAGGAATATCAAGGGTATCGTTTGAGGTAGTTTTTGTTTCAAGTGTAATGTTTGTGTCGGAGCGACTACACATTACGACATGAGTGTGGGTGTGCGGGGGAGTCTTACGACCTCCATGTGCCATCAATTACTTTTAGGACCTCCTTCTAGCACCATTTGTTGAAGGGTGTATGTGACATGCCATCAACTGGAAGGTCAAATCCGGACCGAGGTTGTCTAAATAACCCAAGTCTTTTGGAATGAAATGACCCAATGGGTTTAATGGCTCCATTGGCCAACTAAAATCCTAAAAATAATAAAAGGAAAGAAATTAATCTAAAAGCTAAAATGATAAGAGTATAAATTTACTAATTTACAAGTGTTCAAATAAAAACATGAATATGTGCATATGATTATATACAGTCTATATACATCTTACAAGATTTACTTGTCATCTTGCGAAATGGATGTTCTTAAAAGTGTTTATAAAAATATAAAGAAAACACATACATTTTTTTGTTTTCTCTTTAAATATTTAAAGGTCTAAAACTAATGGATACTAAACAAACATAATTGAAATAAGAATATATAAACAGTTAAAGCTAATTCATGCTATCCTTATTTCATTAATAAATAATTTAACTAAATAACAAGTAAACTAACCTGTAACTAATCGATTAACTGAATTTATCTTCCTGTGTAATTCGAGCTCCTAACTGCCATGCATGTGAGGGAAACCTGTAACAGAACAATGCTAATACTCCGAGAATAAATTAAAAGGTGTGTTGAAGTGAGAATATAGCAACATAATTATAAATGTAAATATATGGTGATCTTATGATAATCGACACTTAGAATGAAAAGAAACTCAATTCAAATAATTAATATTATCTATCATTTAATATCCATAATAAATCATTAGTAATAAAATGACAGATTAATCACATATATAAAAATGGAATAACAAATTATAGACAACATCAAAATACTTAACAATATGAAACACCAATGATAACGAAACTAAAGCTGCATCAAACATAATAATATTTCATAAGATCGAGGCAATGAAAGAACATAATGGGGTAAGCATCACACAGGTCTAAAGCCAATGGTGAGTAGCTTCTCCATATCAGTTCTCAAAATCACATGTCCATAAAGTATCCCAACAAAATTTATTTTCACTACTAACAATGATCACTATTTAAACTTGTTTTGGATTAACAAACTCTTATCATGCAAGATAGAGTGCAATCCCACAAAAATAGATTGTTTTACAAAAATAGTACAACAATAAACCATTTCTGTAGGAGTTGGTCTGTCAAACTTTATTACATAATACCAAAGTTTTATGAAAAATAAAGAAACTACAAAACTATACAGTGCATGATCCAAGATAGTTTCTTCGTGTAAATAGCACCATAATCATCATTTTCCTGTAGATAACAAAACAAAATTGATATTTAGAAAATAATGCCAACTAACATTCAAAAATAGACTGGCTATAGAATCATGAGATTCTATAGCTAGTCTTATATTAACAAAGAAAGTCAAAATTAAATCTTTCTATTCGATTTTCATAACAAAATAAAATGAAATAAAATAAAAAACAAGTTTTACCATTTTAGAAATTAGACAACGAAGGTTTGGATAGTTGTGAATTAATGATGGCATTGAAGTTGGTTGCATGTTTGATGATTATATTACGTGATCTCTTGGGCCTTTTACTTGACCGATTTGTGCATGCCTTCAACTCTTGATTTTCTCATTCAAGTAGATAATTGCGAGCATCTAGATGTTTTAATTATGCTTGTAGATATGGTATGTCCCTGTAATGGAATTCTACCCAGTCAAAACAATTGCCACAATGTACCGGTGCCATAGTAGGCCGAGGTTGAGCGTACTCAACAATGGGTGCTTTGGTTCTTCCCGTGGCTTGTTTCAAGTCATGGATAATTCCAACAAATCCCTCTTGGTATTTCAGAAACATAGATAGTCTAGAGACAAAGTCATATTACTTGGCTTGACCAATAGTTTCGTTCCCGAGACACTGATTATCTAGATCTTCTAATGTAAGGAAATCATCGGTATCATCATCTGAGCAGTGATCATTGACCTCGATCATTGAGATCAAGCTCAAATGATCCTGCTTTAGATTTTCGAGACTCCTGGATATCAATCGGCCAACTCTCTTGTTCATAAAAATCAAATATGAGTTATCCTATTTCTTGCTCTTACGAATTTTCTTAACAACATGTTTGTCATTAAACCCTGATTTGGTTCGTTAACAGGATCAAAATAAACCTTCTCTTTTAAAACATCGAGTACCTCTTCTAATGATTTTCTAGGTGTAAAAATAGATCGTGGTTTTTTACCCAGTGGGGTTTACAAAGAAACATAAACTTGTTCATTAATTTCACAGTCATTATGTGAATCAAAATCTTGCCTTCGGGTCACAGGATTATTAGAATTGGGGTTCACATTTAAAGGTGAGTTCACTATGTTGTTAGGTTCGACAAAATTGTTTCAACTTAGGAAGCTTTTCCAAGTGTCCCCAATTTGAGACAAGTGTGATACCAACATAATTCTTAATCCTGTGATGAAAGAGGCTTGACAGAGGGTTCAAGATCTATTTCTTATAACGTTTTGACATTTTATATAGGATCATCAATAAGTAGAAGGGCATGTTTAGTTTAAACCCTAGGAACAACATCAACAGTCAGATGTGGTATAAAAATACCAAACCATACCTGCCTTCGCATGTTATAAACTATTTTAGAATCAAAATAAGGTTGTGCCATTGAGGTTTCAGGAGGCTAATAGGAATACCTTTAGGGAAGCAGGTAGATTTGTGAGAGACCATGATCAAGCTCCATGGAACGTCTTCTAGTTTAGCATTTTTGAACCACTTTTTGCCTTCCTGTGGGAGTCCTGTCGCCCGAGCTATAGAGTCCTCCGTGACCTGAAATTGCACATCTCCAAATTTGGCTCTAAACCCATCAAACATTTGAGAAAAGTCCTGTGCAATCACAAGGTTGTAACCTTCAAATTTCTGGATGAAGATATCCTAACCGTGAGCTTGTAAATCATTTATGGCATCGTTGTGGGAAAGAAGGGCCTGATAGCCATTAGGTTCGATTCAAACCATAGGGGCCATGGTCACTGTCAAATAGACACAGTAGATATCACCGGAGGGAGGCTTCAACTTCCAATAAACAAGTAACAAGGAGAGGTTTGTGAAAACTAAAATGACCTTATACGTACGAAGTTTTGAGACTGTCATGCTTGATAACTTAAGTTTGGAGAGACAGAAAACCAGAGGGCACATAGAATTATGAGCCATTACACATAATGAATATCAAACCCTCAACCACTATCAAATTCCAATTCAAACAATGAATGTGGGTCATTAAATGTACATGACAACAAGATGAGTGTTGGACACACCTACCACACTTAAAGTGGGGGCTGAATGAGTGTGGGGATCTTTTTCCCAAAACTTCCCTCTTACACAAACAATCCTTAGTTAACATTCAACATTTTCTCATTACTCATTGTTTTCATTTATAATCAGTTAGATGTGAATACATATCAGAAACATATCATCAACAAATCATCTCCACAAGGAGCACAAAGAACACAAAGAACACAAGATGTATGTACAATTTTTCTTTTTATTATGGACTTCAATCCAATGGTTTTTCAACAACAACTGAATAGAGTACAAATCTACAAGAGCACCAGCTCTATATTCAAGACTCATCTTACATTCTCAGCACCAAATGAGATGAAGCAATAATCCTCAACAAATATCATTCTGTCAACATAAAAAAGTGCATCAACCATGCACCAACCCATGCCAAACAACCTATAATCAACCTGTACCATACAAAAGTGCATCCAACCATGTACCAAGTATATAAAAATCATGTGTCAACTAATAACCAACAATGACTCATCAATATGTACCAACATCATCAACTATACACCTCATGTATGTGACAACTCATCAACTGCTTGTCTCAACCATGACTAGTTTTGGATTAGTCAACAACCCCAACTTGAATTAATCATAACTTTGTACCTGTAATGAATAAAGATATAAAACTAATACACAATGTTCTTCAGTGTGTTTTATGCAATTCCTCCAGGTGGCACTACTTGGAACCTCTCAAAAAAGGAGTTATAGCAAAAATGGCATACCTTGCTAAATTCTAACTTATTCTAGAGAGAGACTTTGTAGAGTGTGCCCCGCACAAAATATTCATTGAATTGATTTGAAACTATTACACCACATACGAAATACTATTCCCTAACCAACACATTTTTTCTCACTTAATTTGGATATGTTATGAATAAGTTATGACGTTTTTACCCGAAACACCTGTTTTTGACTAGTTTCAGGACTAGCCACAAACCCTATTTTCCACGGAGTGTAACTCCCAAAATACAACGACCCACAAGATTAATTTTTTACCAGATACTTGGATATGTTTCCTCAATGAAATATCAATCCCACGGTCTGAATCATTATAAAAAAAAAATTATAGTGAAAATGGTGAGATGACCTGTAAATAACATACCTTAGAAAGCATCATGAAAATAATTTATCCTCCCTTCAATTCCGACCCTCTTTTCTTCACCTTCCTTCTAAAATTCATCTTAGATATCCTTTGCTACCCCAGTCACCTATAGATATTCAATATGCTCAAGTATTCCACACCAAAAATGCTCAAGAAGCTCTCACAATAAGCTCTCCATCAATACTTCAAAAGACATTCTCACAAGAAGCTCTCCATTGATCCACAAAAAGGATGATCTACAAGAGACCATTGCTATCTTATTTATACTTTCATCCTCTAGGTAAATTAACCCATTTTTAGGTCACTTAACCCATTTCTAGGTCACTTAACCCATTTCTAGGTCACTTAACCTATTTTCCTTATTTTAGGGTTAACCACTTTCCATAAATAGAAAGTTCTCCAATACTTTATCATTTAAATATTCCTTCTTTATTTTGTCACCCTACTTTATCATTTCTTTATTTTGTAACTTCTCTTGATTATTTCAATAATCCACCTTGACTTTGTCACCTTACTTTATCATTTAAATAATGATTTCTTCTTTTAGGTCACTTAACCCATTTCTAGGTCACTTAACCTATTTTTAGGGTTAACCACTTTCCATAAATATTCCTTCTTGATTTTGTCACCTTACTTTATCATTTCTTGATTTTTTCACTTCTCTTTATTATTTAAATAATCCACCTTGACTTTGTCACCTTACTTTATCATTTCTTGATTTTGTCACTTCTCTTTATTATTTAAATAATTCACCTTGACTTTTTCACTTTACTTTATCATTTAAATAATTATTTCTTCTTTTAGGTCACTTTGATTTCTTTGACCTTGGGGGATTCAAGCCTTCATGTGGGGGTCCTTCATCTTCGTAAGGCCATAACTCTCAAACTATGAGGAGTTACGTGACATTCCACATACCACCAAAAATGGAATGACAAGCACTATCCATCTAGGATAGTTTCACCAACAATTTCCTTGATCTTCATCTCGTTATTCCACCTACAAGCATGGGTCCTCCAACCATTCTTCTAGGATAACTCAATCCGCAAAGCATCTTCCCGTGAAGGATTTCACCATAAGGGGACCACTTTGGAGTTCATCCATTTGTGCACCTTATCAATCATGATAAGACAATAATGAGTCATCTATACATTTTTCCAACAATGCATCATATACCAATGAAACCACA
>SNQJ01S0036258.1:54932-65687 GCA_010110895.2 Picea sitchensis
TGTCCCAACTGATGGACGACTCCAATTGATTCTGGGACTTTCACTATGAAAATTTTTGATCACTCATCCTCGTGATTCCCGATTTCACGAATGTCGAAATCCCGAGGACCATGCCTCTCATCGGAACTTTCCTCCTCCTGTCCACAAAACTTAACCTCCGTATAACTCCCAGTCAATCCAATGGCTGATGGGTATCTATGTGCAGATCCGGCGGTCCACAATCTCCTGAGCTTGAACTCCGGATGCACTGTAACCTTCACACTTCTCTGGCATATCTGACGGTTGGAGGGGTTTTCCTAATCCTCCCCACAGATTCTTGACCATCTATTTCTTCCCTTTGATGAATTCTATGAAGGAAAACCAAGAACTCCTCCTGGACTTATCCTCTTGCACTACAAACTTCTAATGCCCCTCAATATTCTCAAAGGCCTCACTACTCCAGAGCCTCTCACAACTTTGAGCCTCTACGAGGATCCTTGCATGCACTCCTTGCGGCAACCTTCAGATACTTTCAAATATCTGAGAACCCTTCGACTCTGCGCACACCTGCAGCAACGGTCTTTTGATATTTTTCTCAGGTTCGCAATCCCCGAGACCTCACTCAGCCTGCACACTCCTTGCACGGCTCCTATGCCCAAATGCACTCTGGGTAAATGAGAACAAGAGTTAAACTACCTAAGCCCTTCGTCAACACACTCCTTGCGGACGACTTCAACTGCACTCCTTGCATGAATCTCTTGCTCAGATAGAGAAACAATTGAAACTCATTCCTCTTACTCTTTCTCTCTCAGATTTCAAGCACTCAACAAGAAATCCTTCATACATAGCATAAAATAAATTACATGACAGAAAGAATAATCCATTCATGAGCATAACATCAATACACAGAGAACAACACAAACCATGAATTGGAATCAAAACTTTATATTAATCCAAATGTCTGTACATGGGTGTTCTTACACAGTTCTCTGCTTCTCTCCTGTGTTCTTCATACACAAAAGCTCATAATAATGTTACAATACACAATGAGGGTGTCTATATCCCATTTCCCTCTTGCGCTCTTCAAACTGTCTAATCTAGGATTAAAATTCTATCTACCTACATTAACTATCTTAAATGCCTCCTACCTACTAAGGACGAGAGCGAACTGCTCAAGGTCCGATTACATCATACAAGTGCACTTCATTAAATTGTTACATTTATGTTCGTGCAACAATCCCAAGGTAAATTTCAAAATTTGTGATGGCGCTTGCCCAGTTGTCTCTTGTCTTCCGCGCTGGCTCGCTTGATGTAGGAGATGCTCCTGCATCACATCTCCTCCCTGGATTGAATCAATGCTTGTTGGGCTTGTTCAAATTCTTCTTTTAGTTCATGAATGATGGCACCCTGTGCCCAAGACTGGGATGTTTGATATTCATTCACTTCTTCTCTGGAGCGATTTAATGCTTGCTGGGTGTATGCAAGCTCTGCTTCCAGTCTATTCATGATAGTACTCTATTCCTAAAACTGCTCTGTTATTGTCAGTAATTCGCCTCTGTTTTGAGTCAGGGTTTACTATGACTGCAGTTATTCTTCTTCCAGTCTCCTAATAGTAGCATTTTGCTAAAAAAGTTGAGTTGTTTCCTCTAAAACCAGAGTATCTGTCTGTATCTCAGTATCAACCATCTCTTGTGTTTCTACAGGAATTACATATTCATCCTGAACTATTGTTTCATCTACCATTAATTCCTCAGGATCTGTTTGTATTCCTATGGAAGTTGTACTAGCTACTTTCTTAGGAAGAGGGTTTACTCCTTGGATTCTTCCCTTTTTGTTTTTCTTTCTCCTGTGGATCTTGTCTTCTAGTTCCAACTGTTTTCTCAATTCTTTGATAATCTCCTTGAGCTTTTCCACTTTCTTCTTTAATATTACAACCCTCTTAGCCTTCTTCTTTAGCACTTTGTTTTCTTTCTTTAATTTCCTAATTTGTTTCTGGCTTTTGGCTGATTTCTGTCTATGGGGGATCTTGATTTCTTCTTCATTTCATTCAGCAGATGGTTGTCCCTCTGTTTCTTCCAAGTGCTCTGTCTGTTCAAGGGGGTTCTTTCTTCAAAAATAAATTCCTCCTATGTTGTGTCATCTGGAAAGGACATTTCAGTGTCAGGAAAGTCTTCAACAAGTTTTGAAGAGGAGCCTGGTTCTGGTTCTTTTTCCAGATTCTGTTCATCCCTGTCAGTTGAGGTTCCTAAGTTCCCCAGAACCTGAGCCATTTCTATATCATAACTCTTGAAAAAGTGTTTTTCCATGTGCTTTGATGCAGGTTGGGTGTCTCCCTGATTATCTTTTTGTGTTGTCTACCCTTCTTGGTCAATGTCTTGAATATTTTCCTATAAAGGCTGTTCCATGACATTCTGAGGTTCTTCAGGGTGCTCAGTTGCATCTTGAACTACTTCAGTTATTTCCTGGATTTGTTTTCTTCTCTTCCTTGTCCTAGGGGGGGATCTAAGAGAAACCATTGTTCTCTTCTTTCTTTTTGTTATTGCCTGTGTCTGTGAGGTCTGGGCCTCGGTAATTTGAGCAGGGTCTACTTCAAATTTAGTTTGGGGCACTGGAGTTTCTCTTTGGGTGGTAGTCGCCTACTCCAGTTGTGGAGATTTACTGGCCTCAATGATTTGAGTAGGTTCTGCTTCAATTTCAATCTAAGGTGGTGAAATATTGCCCTCAATGGTTTGAGCAGGTTCTGATTCAACTTCAATCTGAGGTGGTGAAATTTCCCTGTTGGTGGTGGTCGTCTGCTCCAATTGTGGAGGTCTATTGCCCTCAATCAAAGTTTCCCAAGTCAACTAAGTTTGATTCAATGCTTTATCCACTATCAATTTAACTAGCTTGTGATGGCTAATAATAGTAACAGGATCTTTGGACTTTTGTGTCCTTAGAGCAACTTCATGTAATACAGTATCTAGGAATAAAGGAAGGTTAAGTACTAACCGTATCTAGGAATAAAGGAAGGTTAAGTACTAACCGAATTACATCGTACCATCCATCGCAGGTGATGTAGCGCTGAACTATCCCGGCCAATTCCTTCCATGGTTCACTGAGGGTATTAGGATTTAGTCCCTTGCCTTTTTTTTCCAATTCTTCCTCCGATTCTGTGAAAGATTCCACATCTTCCCTCAGCTTCGTGTATTTCCCTGTCGATTGACTACTTGTGTTAGAGAGGCATGTGACCTCTGCTATGATTTCTGAGGTGACTGGTATTCGTATACCCTACATCGTAGATATTTCGCCTTGCAGGTTTTGAAAGAATTCCAGTGTGACATTTGTGTCATCTCCTTGCAAGCGGTTGAAGTATTTTGTCCACCCTAGGTGATGTAGGATTTCTCTCGCCTATTCTGTAACCCGGAGCAATGTCGGCTCTCTATGCACACTTCTTCCACCCATATTTTTGTGAGAATAAAGAATGATTATCGTTCCTATTTACGAATTTGGTTAGACCAGCTTTGGAAAAACAGATGCCAGAAATGGAAAATATCAACGACGACAAATGTATAAAGACGTGGGTTTTGTATTAATTGCAATCATTACAACTAGTCGGGAAGTGTGTTGAGAATCCCCCTCATTAATGTAGAGGTCGTCCTCGACCGTCAGTGTACGGGTACTCTCGGGTAAGAGGTAATAATTGCGTCGCCGTCGCTGATAGGGCTAATCAAATATAATTTTCAAAAAGACACATGCCACCAAAAATTATTTAAACGATAGTCATTTGATGTGTGTAATTTATAAATTTAGTACACCTATGTGCAAAAATGATTTACAGAGAGATCAATCAAAAATAAATTAAATCTGTTCATATATATAATTTTTTTGATTAGTCCACAAAACATAATATTGTTACTTTTCCGGTGATTGAGTATAACTGATATGATAGCCTCATTTTTTTGAGTAAAGGAGATCTAGAGACACGCAAAAACTTGGTATTTTGAGATAATCTTCCATACCATAGGCAGAGCCGCCACTGCTGCCTGCAGGCGTTCATAGCCTCGACAGGGTTGCCTTTTAACCCATAGATGAGCCTTTATCCTTCATAAACATACAAATCATCTTTTTCTAAAAAAAGACCATTATCCTGGTTTGGTATCCAGATGGTGATAATGCCACTCACTATATTGTAATGTAAGTGAACAAGCCAGATCGTGATGAGACCTCTTGTCCTTTGAAATTTTTTTGTCAAAGGCCATTACCCTGGTGTCGTAGCCATAGTGGGAATGTCACTTTCGTCAGTATCCTATGATTGTGGTAGGTTGGCTCATGATGAGACCCCCTATTCTTTTATGAAAAAAAGATTCTTATTGCATATTTTTTAATTTGTATTTTTTTTGTCTTTAATAAATATTTGAATTGTCTTTTCCCAAGAAGACAATTATCCTGGTTTGGTGGCCAGATGATGATAATGCCACTCACTAGATTGTAACGTAAGTGAACAAGACAGCTCGTGATAAGACCTCTTGTCCTTTGACAAAAAAGTGTCAAAGGCCATTGCTCTGGTGTGGTAGCCATAGTGGGAATGTCACTTTCGTTAGTATCCTATGATTGTGGTAGGTTGGCTCGTGATGAGACCCCCTATTCTTTATGGGAAAATTTTATTATATTATATATATATATATGTTTATTTTTTTATTTTTATTTTTTTTGGAGTGTTTATTTAGGGAGGCTCATCTACTCCTTAAGAGTAAGGGATGGTATAAGGAATTATAGAGATGCAAGGTAAAAGTGTGCTGAAGTCTTCTTATAATATATAGGCAAGATATCATTCATGCATATTTGTATATATAAGGGAAAGAAACAACTTATGGTGGTAATCAATTATGAACAAGGTTTAAGATATTTTAGAGAGATTAGTCCTCAAAAAGTTTTTTGATAAGGTGTGACAGATCATCCACAAAATAATGACAGATCATTGTAATGATGATTAGAATTAGTGCTGGTGAAAATTAATTGATGAAAGCCGCACTTACGAAGGAATGGATATCATTTGAATAGTAAATAAGGGAACAACAATCGCATGAAAACGTTGTTCCATTCAAAAAGGAACAACAGGTGCATGAAAGAGGAACAAAAATTGTGCAAAAAGGAACAACAGTTATTCCGTAAACAAAGGAACAACAGTTGCGTGAAAAAGGAACAACAGTTGTTTTGTTCACAAAGGAACAAAGGACGCGTGAAAAAGGAACAACAGTTGCATGAAAAGGAAGAACAGTTGTTCCATTCACAAAGGAACAACAGACGTGTGAAAAAGGAACATCAGTTGTGCAAAAAGGAACAACAGTTGCGCGAAAAAGGAACAACAATTATTTCGTTCACAAAGGAACAACAGACGTGGATATGTAAAAGATAGAGTCTGTGTGATAAAACAAAATGGGAGTAAGGAACAGAAGAAGGTGCTAATTGTAGTTATATGTCCTGATTCTTGTCTCCTAGATGAATTTTCATAAAATAAATAAAAACTAACCACTCAGTTGGAAAACTATGTACAATTTATGTACAGTATACATAGACTACATCTTTTATGAAGTTGGGGTGGCTGGGTTACCTTCCTAGCCAACCAGAATCTACACAGTAGGGTCTTTGCTTACCTCTTGATAAAAATAATCTTTTGAAGGTGGCTGGTGGTAAAGTCACAGTCGGTGTCCATTGACCAGAAAGGGTGATTCATACCCATCGATGGTGCTCAACGTAACCGTGCCATTATCATGGACTCCATTAATTTCATACGGCCCTAGCCATCATGTCTATAATTTCCCGGGGAAGTCCTGAAATCTGGAATCATAGAGAAGCGCCCAGTCGCCTTTCTTGAATGATGTTTTCTTGATATGCTTGTCATGCCAGGTTGCTCTCTGTTGTTGAATGATAGCTATGCACTCTACAATAGACAAACGTGCTTCATCCAATTCGTTCAGTTGCTGAAGGCATCGTTTATGTGCTTCTGTAAGATTTGGTTCGATTTCCTGGGCCATCCTTAGGGTTTTGATCTCGAATTCAATTGGGAAGATGGGTTATTTACCATAGACTAGATGGTAAGGAGAGTATCTAGTGGTGTTACACCAGGTTGTATGATAAGCCCATAAGTCATTTGGGAGCTCAGTAGCCCAATTCTGTTGGTTTGTTGAGACAGTCTTCGTCAGAATTTCCTCTAGGACCTTATTGGTGCTTTCTACTTACCCGTTTGCCCGTGTGTGGTATGGAGAAGTAACTCTGTGCTTAATGTGATAGTTGTCCAGGGTGGCGGTGATTCTATGGCCTGTAAATTGTGACTCTCCATCAGTAATTATTTCTCTGGATAGTCCATACCGTACAAACAATTTGAAAAGGAATTTGATGACTACTTCTTCTGTTGCATTTGGTAAAGCTTCAGCCTCTACCCATTTGGTCATGTAATCCATTGCGATGAGAATATAGGCCTTTTGATTTGACTTTGGATTAAAGGGGTTGATGAAGTCCAGTGCCCATCTTTCAAATGTTTCTATGACTAGTTGTGTTTTCAAGGGCATTTCATCAGCTTGACCTAGTTTCCCCATCCGCTGGCAGCTGTCGCATGTCTGTACATATTTCTTAGCATCTCTAAATATTGAGGGCCAATAATAGCCCATCTATAGGATTTTGTGTCCAGTCCTGCGATTTTCAAAATTCCCCCCACAGGGCTCGTCATGTCCTGCTTTCAGTATGTCATAGATTTCGTCCTCTCGTACGCATCACCGGATCTGGAGATCAACTCCTGTGTGGAAAAGATATCCACTGATCCAAGTGAATTGTGTGCTACAATGGAAGATAAGTCATCTTTCCCTGGATGATAAATGTGTCGGTAATCTTCCCGTTGCTAGATAGTTTTCTACATCAACGTACCACGGTGGTTTTGTGTCGGCAACAAACAGATGCTCATCCGGGAATTGATCCTCAGTTGTTAATGAGTCGTCTATTTTGGGGAATCGGGACAAGAAGTCTGCGATAATATTTTCTGTCCCAGATCGATCTTTGATGGTGATATCAAATTCCTGCAATAATAACAACCATCGAGTGACCCATCCATTAGTAATTGGTTTATTAGCTAGATATCTAATGGTAGAATGATCAGTATACATGATAACTGGATAGCCTGTTACATAATGATGAAATTTATTGATGGCATGTATAACAGCTAAGAATTCTTTCTCTGTTACTGTATAATTAAGTTCAGATGGAGTTAGATTCTTGCTAATGAAATAAATAGCGTAGGGTTTCTTTTCTTCTTCCTGTCCTAGAACAATGCCTATGGCAATTTCTGAGGCATCGGTTGAGATCTGAAATGGTATCTCCCAATTTGGCCCTCTCAATACTAGTGCTGTTGAGATCAATTTCTTGAGCCCTACAAAAGCCACGTCACATTTGTCAGACCATTTAAATTCTACATTACCAGTTAAAGCATGTAGGGGTGCAGCAGTTTTTGAAAAATTTGGCATAAATCTGCGATAATATCCTGAAGCACCAAGGAAACTACGTATCTCAGTTTGTGTGTGTGGAGTAGGTAGATTAAGTATTACCTCAATTTTTGCTGGATCTAATCTAATTCCATCTGCATAAATGTAATTCCCTAATACCACACCTTCTATCATCATCATGTGACATTTTTTGTGGCTTAAGCATAACCTGGTAGCGATGCACCGTTCTAATACCTTCTCCAGATTAGTCAAGGCTTGATCGAAATCGTCGCCATACGGAGTAAAATCATCCATGTAGACTTAGAGCCCTTCGCTAATCAGATCACTGAATATGCTCAGGATGGCCCTTTGGAATGTAGCTAGAGCGTTACAAAGTCCAAAGGGAAATACTTTATAGGCAAAGGTACCCTAAGGACATGTGAATGTCATTTTATCCTAATCTTCTGGGGTAATCTGGATCTCATTGTAGCCGCTGAAACCATCTAGGAAAGAGAATAAATTCTTCCCTGCCAAGGTATCCAGGACCTGATCGATGAAAGGTAATGGAAAATTATATTTTTGAGTAGCTTTGTTTAGTTCCCTGTAATCAACGCAGATTCACCACTTCCCATTTTTCTTTGGGACAATGACTAATGGGGAAACCCATCGACTATCTGAGATAGGGTATATAAAATCTGTGTCCAACAGCTTTTGTAGCTCTTCTTTAACCATATCTATGAGGTGGGGATTCAACCTTCTTTGCGGTTGTCGGATAGGTCAGGAGTATTTCTCAATATAAATGTGGTGTGTGTAGAGTTGTGGGTCAATACCTTTCATATCAGAGTACTCCTAGGCAAAATCTTGTTGGTATTTAGAGAGGGTTTGGATTATCTTTTGTTGTTGTTGTTCTTCTAGGTTGGCATTAATGGTTAGAGACTTCCCTGGTGCGATCTCGACGGGTTTGCTGCTGTGGATAGCGATAGTCGAAATTTGTTGTTCCATTAAATCTTCCAGGGGGTCTCCCTGTGCTTTACAGTCTAGAATATCTTGGAGCATCTGGCATGTTGGGTTACTTACAACGGTTGGGTTGTTAAGAAACCCACTGATTACATCATCCTTTAGCTGATTGTTTGCTTGAGGGATTCTTCCATCATGAGTGGGGCACACAGATCCTTCTCTAGATATCGTGGAGGTGGAAATTGTGGATATACGATCGTTGGACTAGGTTTGGATGGAGGGTATAAGATGAGATTCATTGTAACACTTCCTCTCGCAATTGTCATTGTACCCAATCGACAACCTATGTACGCGTCAATTGTTGCGAGCCATGGTCTACCCAATATCAGTGGATGCCCTTCAAGTCCATTTTTTGGGTTGATGATGAGAAAATATGTGGGATATTCCCATGAATCAACTGAAATGGCTATATCATGTAGTGTGCCGAGTGGTTTGACCACTGATTGATCGGCCAATTGCAACATAATTAAGGTTGGGTCGAAAGAGTGAAATCCCAGGGCATTGCAGGTTTCCATAGTTAGAATGTTGATGGCCTCCCCCAAATCGACTAAGGTATTTGGAAAGGAACATCCCTGAATATGTATTGTTACTATGGGGTTCCCTGGATCTGCATATTTAACTGATGTTTCTCTACCCAAAATTAGATTAGATAAGGCTCCCACTACATGAACTGTGGATGATGAATTTTTGATTTTTCTGATGGGCTTTGTTCCACATAGCTCCTTGATTGTCTTTGCGTACATTGGTATGTCTTGTAGGGCTTGCAGGAGTGGAATTTTTATGTATAAATTCCTGAGTTCCCCTACAATGTTGAAGTCAGGATATACGGTTGGTTTCACTATCATCAGTCTTTCGGGGAATGAAGGGGAGGGAATTGTATCCTTATTAGAGTCTTGTGATTCGACTGTGTCCCCCCCTTGCCTAATTTCTTCTGTTATTATCACAATCGAGGGTGTTGTTGCTGGTTGTTTTTCATTCCTCTATTCTTTGGGAACGTCATTTTGTTCGGGAGAGATGATGCGCCCCGATATTAACCAAAGTTCATTGCACCCTACTAGATTGATTTCCCCTTCTCCATTTTCCATAATCTGGACGAGATGCGCTGGTCTGTTATTGGGATTCGGGTGGGGTTGGGCAGGTAATTGAGGGCACAATTGTGATTAGGGAAATGGGAGTGGAGTTTGTAATGGAGGTTGGGTTTGAGAAGTCATCCCCATAGGTTGATTATTCATCCACATGGGGCGTTGCTAGTTCTGGTTCCAATTTGGGTTTTGGGTAGTCGAGTTAGGCCATTGTGAAGGGTAGGTATTATTTGAATTTTGCTAGGATGAGGTGGGGTATTATGAATTTGGCCAATTGGAACTTGTAGTTGGTTGATTTTGCCAATTGGGGTTTGTGGCAGGCTGGTTTTTCCAAGTGGGGATTGTAGGTGGGTACTGCTGGGGCTGCCAGTTCTGATTAGTAAATGGTTGGCCCTGCCATGTGTTGCCAACATTCTGCTGTTGATTATACTGTCCAGGATTCTACTGTTGATTGTACTATCCAAAAATAAATAAGAAGGGTCCTGAAATGTATTTTGAGGCCGGGACTGCCACTGACGACGCCGAGCCATCATATATAATGGTTTTGTTTCCTCTTCTACCACTTTGAACATAGCTTTCAATCCAGGGAGTGATGGGCAGTCTTCTGTATCGTGATCCTTGGTGAAAATAGCACAGACCCATACTATATCCAAGGGGCATTCTCTTGGATCGTGTTTCTTTCTGCACCTATGGAAAAATATAGCCAAGGTCTGCTCTGCCTCTACCTTTTTTTGTTTGGCCTGCAATACATCCAATTGTGTAGTTAGAGTGCTCAAAATATCTGTTTTAAAATTTTCTAGGAGATTACCGACTTCAGCTCGCGTAAGACCCTCGCTAGAGATATTGTTATTTCTTGTGAGGGACGTCCACATTCCTGATCTGGTCCATGTACCTCCTCGTGAGAACCTGATACACAATGGAACAATGTCTTCATAAGTTTCCTGATAAATGTCACCTTTCCCTATTAGATTCAATGTTTCTACCCATTCGTATTTCATACCCTTAATCATAGTTGCTTTGAGTACTTCACCTGGTAATGTACTATAGGGTGATCTTTGCAAGTTATACTAAAATATTTCGATGTATTCTTCTAATGATTCATTTTCTTTCGCAGTCATTTGAAAGATTTCATCTTTTAGGTCTTTGGTTCTGCAATAATCCTGATATTTTAACAAGAAGGTTTGTTTCATCTGGTCCCATGAATTGATGGTTCCACCTCCCAATCC
>SNQJ01S0036258.1:69363-80124 GCA_010110895.2 Picea sitchensis
TAGTTTCACCAACAATTTCCTTGATCTTCATCCTGTTATTCTACATACAAGCATGGGTCCTCCAACCATTCTTCTAGGATAACTCAATCCGAGAAGCGTCTTCCCGTGAGGGCTTTCACCATAAGGGGACCACTTTGGAGTTCATCCATTTGTGCACCTTATCAATAATGATAAGACAATAATGAGTCATCTATACATTTTTCCAACAATGCATCATATACCAATGAAACCACGACGATCCATCTTCATCATGTATTAATGACAACTCATTGATCCATATTCATCATATCAATGAAAACTCATTGATCCATATTCATATATGCATTCTCATCAAGGACAATACATATTATATTACATCAATCATCAATCAATCAATCATTTGACATCAATCAATCACTTGACATCAATCAATGACAATCAATCAAATCATTGGCATCAATGACAACATGATCCAACAATGAGGTGTATCATGAGTTCATCAGACCTGTACCAAGTGACATGACAACGATATGACTGATAGAGCAAAGAGAATATATCAATTATTAACCCAAATTTGCAACGCAATTATGGATATCAAATAATAAGACCATACAATCAACCATAGAACTAATCAAATCACATTCTCCATAATATGTGGTAGTCAATTAATCAATGAGCTTATGAAATTTAAACTTAGTAACACATATAAGTTCCCTCAAAATGTAATCTCTTAGGTAAAAGAATAGAAGAAAAACAAAGACTATAGAATGATTACCCAAGCAAAGTTTTTGTTTGAATTTCATGCTTGTAGTCATGAAATTAAAACAAAACAAACGAAATCTGAAACAAAAAAACTCATAAAATAAGTTATCCCAATAAATCATCTTGACGCCAAAAGACAAAATCATTTATAAATATCGGGAGGAGGCAGCTACAGAAAGGATTTTATCTCTTTGTGATGACTTTTAATCATGATAAAATTGACAGAATTGGTAGCTGCCAATAGGTTCTAAACAAATTTCCCAACAACTCATAAAGGGAGCTAACTGATATTTTATGTTCTAGAAAAATTGTGGCCAGATTCAACGATTGAATCCTATCCCATTGTCTTTCTTGTCAAATTATCTTTCCAATGAGGTATCCCTTTCTCAAAAATGGATGTCTAGATCATGAGTTATGAGCTTCAGAAGATTGTTTCTCAACAACCATCGATCTGGTTCGTAGATCAATCTTAACCTTTGATTTAATTCCGCCTCTTTAGTCCCACATGCATTGTGGTGGTGGATAATTTATTTTTTATAATCTAAAGGATTTAGATATCATTCATGTGAAGTATATGAGCTTATGGAGGTCGTGCTTTAGAAACTTTCATGACTTAGTAAAATTTTGGTCACCTAATCACTGCCCATTCATCATAGAGTTAGCGCCCATTCTTCACCCAGTCAAATCCCATGTGTCTCAACATGATATGATGGCATATTTATCAATATTATTAGTTTCCACATATATCAATTTTACTGGTTACCATTTATTCCACATGTATTAGTGTAATAGGTTTCCATGTTTCTTAGAATTAAACTTAGGAAAATATCTTAAGTATGGAGAGTATGGGAGGAGGAGAGGGGAGGTATGGTGGGGTAGTGGGTATGGTGGTTCCATTGGGTGGGAGGAAGTGAGGAAGGGGGATTTTAATGTGGAGGGTCCATGGGGTGGGAGGGAGTGAGGAAGGAGGAGTGGAGTGTGGTGGGTCTGTGCGGTAAGGGGAAGGGATCAAGAATGAAGAAGGGGAGATGTGAAATGGAGTGTGGAGTGAGATTGGGAGAAGGGATAGAGATATGGGGAAGGATTATGGAGTAAAATATCCCTCAAAGAACAATATGAGACTAATTATGAGAAAATTTAGAATGTGAGAGACTAAGTATAAGATACTTGAGAGTGAGACTAAGTATGAGAGAGAAGTAAAAGTTAATGGATAAGAGAGGAAGTTGAAAATAGATAAGTATGGAGAGTGAATAATGAGTTATTCATGAATATGAGATCTAAAATAATATGAGATGAATGGAATATGAAATTATGAGAGAAGAAAATTAGTACATAGAGAGAAATCAGTTGTGTTGCACATAGAAGAAGTGCTTTTTCATGGAAGATCAGGTGGTTGGACAAAAAAATGAGTATCTTGGTCATACATATTTAGATTTTGATTATGTAAAATGAATATGAAATTGAGATTGAGGGATACACCATGAGATGATGAGCATGCACAAATTCCTCCTTCTGATATCATTTTTTAAAATTATTCCAAAGAGCAGAAAATCAAAGTGATCAAAATTTTTGATCAACATGGACATAGTGAAGTGCAAATTAGGGATAATTTTAAGGATGGAAATTTATATTAAAATGTAGAAACATAGGATAATATTACTAGTCCTTTATATGCAAAATTCAAAATATTTGGCGATAGTTTTGTAAAAATATTCAAATTTCTAAGTATTTTATAAAGTTTCTACAAAGTTTTGGCTATTTGTAAGGTAAAATAATGTTATATTATGAAATTTGGGCGAATCGTTTTTAGAAAAAATGGAAATTTGTGAATATGTTTTTGGGAAAACCATGAAAAAATAGCCCATTTTCAAAATTTAGCCCCTAAAATCATATATGGTGCAAATCCCACGATTAGGTATGCCATAATGATGGAAAATATCCCAAATTTTAATGCCCAATTCAAAGTGTTGAACACCTAAGTGTAATGTATCTAGGGAGGATAATATGGGGTACCTAAGGGGGTAATGAATGTAATGTTTCCATAATCATGGAATAGGCCCACTTGGCAATTGATCGGTAATAAATAGTCCCACTATGTAGTTAAGATGAAAAAATACAATAATAAGGGGTAGTTAGCATGGACCCAAAGGAATACTCATGAGAGAGTATAAATATACATGAGTATCATTGTATTGGAGACGTGGGTTGGAAATATTGTTGTCATTGTTGTCAAAAATAGGGAAATCCTACATATGTCCAAGATAAATATTACAAGCCTACAAATGTCTGAGATAAAGATTGCAAGATGGAGATTGTTGAAAGTATTACTCTTGGATTTTTGATGATCAACTTGGATACCCTATCTTTGAAGTCATTTTTACCCTACATACCTAGTTCAAATGGGAGCAAAAGTTATATGGTTGGAAATATTATTTCGATACATGTACAAAGGTATATACAATTCCTTCTAAATCCCTAGGAATGAAGAGAAATGATTTTTTTTCGTCTGACAACCCAGCCATAAAATTGAGGCCGGCTCAAGCAGTCTTTACAGGTCATCCCTAAAAGTGGGGACAAAATTACTATAAATACATGTTATATTTTCACATTTATAGTGAAACCAAGCAAGATATCAAGTATGAGGTGCACAAAAGTGATCAAAGGTGTGCTAAAGGTGTTGGCATGTCTTTCTGGGATCTAAAGGTGTGCAAGATAAGTCTAAAGGATTTTCTCGAGGTCTTTCTTGTTCTCAAGGTGTGCTATGAAGGACCGAATGTATGTGATGTTGTCCTGTGCAATGTTTTGATATTGTGATTTTGTCGTCAGTGTATGTTTCCTTCAGTGATTTCATTATGGGAATGATTCTATGAGGATTTTTAGGGCTTGAAGGATTGTTTGTGGAATGCAACATGCAGGTGAAGTCATAAGTACTATGTGTATGAATATATTGGATTGGTGTCTACACATATATTATCGAGTTGGTGCTTTGTTGAGGATATTGGAGTATCCAGTAGGTTGGTTCCTACATATTTTTGAGTTGGTGCTCATTTAAGGATATTGGTGTCTCTAGTAGGCCTACAATATTTGTAACAATAGGTTGGTTCCTACAATATTTGTAACAGTAGGTTGGTGCCTACAAACATTTATAAAGATAATTTTATTGTTTTATCTCAATTGAGTTTCCATGTTAAATCATGTGCATTATGATTTGGGTATATATGTGATTATTGTTTCTCTGCCAATGAATGATTGTTGAATGGTTAAATAAACTAAATAGTATCTTATTCTGATTTACCTCCCCCCCCTTTTAATATAAGAATAAGTTCAAAAATTGGTATCAGATTGGGTTCCTTTAGATTTTAACCACTGTAAGGAAAATCTTGAGCACATATGGATTGTAAGGAAGGTCTCCCTACAAATAGAGCTCTTTTCTTTGATGGAAAAAACTATGCAACATGGAGTATAATAATGAGGATATATTTACAGGCCCTTGGGTTAGGTATTTGGGAATTATGCACAACATGTTATACAAATAAAGCTGGGAAGGAGTCAGGTGAAAACAATGAAAAATAAACAAAGGTCTTCTTAAGTGGACTAACAGATTATGATATTGTCAAGGTAATGGAGTGTACAACAACTAAATAGATTTGGGACAAGCTAATTTTTTTTTATGAAGAGAGATCCAGTGGAGAGATATCTTATGATTATTCATGTTGTAAGTTAGAGACATAAGAAGCACAACTTGTGATAAAGCTAAAATGAGGATATGGAAAATTCAAAGAAAGGGAAGATAGTGATGATAAATAATAATATCTCTCCATAACCATGGAAACAAAATCCGTCGATGAAGAAAATGAAGATAATCAAAAAGAAAATCTAGATTAAGAAGAAGAAGACATTGATGGGGAAGTGAACCTTGAAGTAGAACTCATTAGTGCCTTAGAATAAATAGACTCAGGGAAGATAATATAAAGAAGAAGAAGAAATTGAATAAACATGAAAAGAAGGATCATGATCTTGAAGAAACAAATAATATTATTAGTATCTTGAAGACTCAACTAGAAGAGGAAAATAGAATATAAGAAGTGGTGAGAAGCCAACTGAAAAAAAAGGAAGAAAATTACGAGAGGTTAGAAGTTGAAATAGTTTCCTTAAGAAAAGAAATAGAGAAAACAACTGATCATTTGAATAGAATCTTGAAGTTTGGAAAGAGTACTAAAATATTAGATAACATTCTCAGTTTCCAAAGTTCACCATTCATTAATATAGGTATAAGCTACGACGATAAACAAAACACAACCAAGGGAAATGCAAGCATTAAAGTCACAAAGCTATCAGAAAAAGAAAATGAATAAAATCTTGAAATCTATACTAATATTCTCAAAGGATCCACCAACAATGAAAGCAGTAGAAAGAAAGGAAATGATGACCAACACAAACCTGATTCTTCTCACAAGAAAAAAATTAATGAGTTCAGAAGAGTTGTTCCACCACAAACACCTTTCACAAACTAGGACCAAAATCGCTTTCTTGAATATTATTTTTCTTGCAATATTTTTTGTCATAAAGAAATAGATTGTAGAGATTATGTAAGAAGTGGTCATGTGAGAGATAGAAATAGAGGTTCTTACAAAATATTAAAGGATGATGATGTGAGAAACAAAACTAGAAGTTCTCATGGGTTTGCTAACAAAACATTATATTTCATTTTTTCCTCTACTTGATACTGAATGATATAAATCAAATAACTATGGGAGCATTGTTACGAGGAAAATATCTCTATGGCTAGGGGTAAACCACAACAGATGGAAATGACTACAGAAATCAACTCTATTCTCAAGTATGCTATATAAACAAATATGCTATCAAGACAAGATAAAAGGCCTACCTCGTCCAGACGTTCAATGAATTCCACCGTTGAGCACTTGACCCAAAGAAATATACTTGCAACTAGTCCTCAAAAACCAAGCAAAGAAAGAATATGGTGATAATATATGATGTTAGCATATTTAATAGCATAATCCATTAATATACATAACAAATACGCCCATGGAATAATAATTAAAATATTTTCAACATATCAATTGGACGGGAAAAAAGTATTTCTATTAATATATGATCAACAAAAGTGAAAAAGTTACGAACTTCCGTGTCGGCACAGTTCAGAACCGAGAAAATAATTTACTTCCAGTTGGGCCTCCACCACTTCAATCCTCCACCAAAGGAAATTTCATAGAAGAGATACAATGAAGTTCTCAATCAATAAGGGAAGAGCTTAGGGGATGAACACTCTGTTAAGACTTAAAGGACAAAGGGATGCATACTCGATATGAAGTGAATAATTTCTCCAGAGTAACTTTTCTCTCAAAGTTGAATTCTTTCTCTTCTTTTCCATAGCTCGGAATTGGCCCATTTGTAGCCTTCAAATGGAACTCAAGGGCCGATGCAGAACATTTCCAGTATATGGAAGGCCAAGGATCATAGATCTCTTGTCGTGACATGGAAACCCGACACTATTTTTCATTTTTTGGGCATAAATCTTGATGTAAGAGGGTTGTAGTGGTGCAACCTGTGTATACGCATGACGTATATGTTAGAAAAATGAGAGGGGGGGTGAATCAGTTGTCACTGTTCTTAAACAATTATAACCATTTTAAACTCATTACAGAACACTCAATGATGATCATAATAATTCATGGAAGTAAGCAATAGAGTATTCAACATCAATCACACACATGAAGTATACAGAGACATATATTCCTGAGGAAACCCATAAAGGGATAAAACCTCTTCTTCTTAATATGATAAGTAGTCTTTATTTTTTGTACATTATCATTCTTATGAGAACCAACTCTTTGTGAGGCTACCACCTCTATTTTACAAGATGCAACTGGCTGGGAGCACCAACTCCCTAGTTTCTCTAGCACCCACTAGAAGGAAGCACCAACTCCCTGAGTGTTCCGGCACCAACTAGATGGAAGAACCAACTACCAGTCACATAGGCACCAACCTGTATAACAGAGAACAATGGTTCTCCCTTGCACCACCCTACCACCCTGGCTTTTCTGGATGCAACCAGATGGAAGCTACAACTCCCTATGTTCAAGCATCCACTTGAAACTATGAGGACAATAGTCCTCCCTAACACCACCCTACCACCCTAAGATATAAATCTTTTCTTTATGAAATTTATTACAGTGATATAGTATTTATCAATGGCTTATGAGTCTCATCATTGTTCTGCTACACTGCTCTACTCTATCTGCATCAATGTCTTCCTGCTCGCATATTCTTGCGCTTTCTGTTCTTCTAAATTTTATGCTCTGTGCACCATGTTCGTTCTATGTGCTATGATTCCCCTCTTCACTTTCTCACATACACTTGGATGCCTTCTACATGCATGAATACGTATCCAAATTTATTTACAAAGAAACAAGAACCTTCCTCTATCAATAAATCTTTCTTTTATTCCTGCTCTCATCATCCGTTACATTCCGCATCTCCAACGCTCAAGTCAGGAATATCAAAGATGCTCAGGAATCATGATTCCAACGCTCAGGAACAATGATTCAGTTAGTGTAAATGAATCGTAACTGATCAAGAAACCACGAAATGAAACAAAAAACCTTCGATCAGATTATGTTTGAGCAGCGCCGTTGGATTATACACGCAGAGGCCTTTTTGACTTTTCTATGCTTAACCTCCGATGTGGAGCCTAGTAGCGCTAGCTCCTTCCTCAATCTTCTGCTGATGTGACCCTGGGCGATGCTCTCATGTGACCACATGAATGTGGGCGCGACTGTTGGGCTCTAAAGATGTCTAAAAACAACCTTAGTTTAACATTAATTTATCAACCCGAGGAATCGTCTTTTATCTCAAAGAATATCGACAATGTCTATGTAGATAGCTTATAGAGGCTAAAATCATGTAGTGAAAGCAGATTTGAGTTTATCAACAATCAAGTTCCTCAAACATTCATTAAAGATTCTAGAGATTGAAATCTAAAGCTGTGCAAAAGGAAAGGAACTAGCTAATCTATTGAATTCATTCTAAGAGCAGTAATTGAATCTAGATAAAGACTTGCAGAAATTACTATCATTACGAATCAAAATTGCCGAAAAGAAAAAGGAGAATTAATCTATATATGGAAAGGAACAGAGACTGTAATCTAACTGAAAAGAGACAGTAATCGTATTTCTATTGAAAGGAACAACAACTATATTCTAGCGGAAAGGAACAACAAATGTAAACTAAGTAAAAGGAACGACAAATGTAACCTAAGTAAAGGGAACAACAAATGTAAACTTATGAAAGGAACAACAATTGTGAACTTATGAGGAACCTTCGCGCATCAAATCTCAGTAATAGGAATTGAAACAACAATCATTTAATGCTTAAGGGAATATCTATTTCTTGCAATTGACATGAAATCATCAACACACTTATGCGTTCGTTAACTACTATAAAAGAGAATCGAATCACAAGACATAATTTGAGCTGATACAATTACAGATTGAACAGTAGCTCCTTCAGACTGGGCCCTTGGTCCTTAGAAGCACTGTTATTTGAAACTCAGTATATAAAAATGGTAAAACCGCTCGAGGCTTGTATTGATTTCATAGCTGGTACAACATTTTTCAAAAACTGCTAACGCATAGCAATTCTATATTCTCAATTCTTGAGTGCAATTCCTTATCCTTTCTTTAAGATCTATTTACCCCTTATATGTTACAATAATATGGGTAAATTAAGATATCCCGAGGATCGAGAGATCCTCAGGATTTCTTTACTATTACAATAAGTAACTCAATTATCTTTAAAACTTCTTTGCACCATAAAGTCTTCAACCTCCAATATCTTGTGCATCTTCAAGATTCCCCTTTCTATCTTGGGTTCGACAATATTTAACCAATCCTGCAATAAAACCAGACAATTCCAATCATGTTTAGGATCTATGTAATCTAATCTCCAACAATCAACACTAAAGGGTATATTATTCATTTTCTATTCTATTTGCTTCTAAATAACCGAAAAGTCAATCAAGATGATATCATGAAATGTGGGAAAAATGAATATATTTATACCTTTTTCATAACCTAACATACCCCCAACTTACCTTCTTGCATGTCCTCATGCAAGCTGATATTTTACATGTAAAGCAGTAATGCTGTAAGATGGAAAGGTTGGTTCACCAGGCCTTCTGAACCCATTGCTTCTTTTGAGTTCTCCAAAAGCAGCATCCTCCCTCTTCTTGTTAATTTGATAATCTTTTTGGTAACTTTCTAGAGGGAATCAGATGATAGGGGGATTATATCTGCACCCAATCCAAGTAGGCCCTTCCTCTTGGAGAAATCTAGAATACCTCTCTATTATGAAGGTAGCTGCAAAGAAATTCCTATACCCAAAGGGCTCCCTACTCTTTACGTCACTGTAGTAGGCATCCCATCTCAGTTTAGAAGCAGCAAGAGCTTCCTCCTTAAGCTCCCTAAAGCGAATGATACTTGAACGTATAACCTATAGATGGATGGGGGCCAAGGACTCTACGACCCCTTTTCTTTTCATAAAGGTTTTATGTCACATAATGGATGGAAAAGACTTTGGAGGTTCCCCCCTAGCCCATAGATCTAGCCCAGATTCCCTTTTTAGGAAGGTTTTATGAGCTTTACCCCATCTGACTTGATTCTGAGTAAATGACAGAAATGCTTGAAATTGTATATCACCTATGAAGGGGCTAGGGTTATCTTCCCTTTTTTCTTCCAGAATGAAATTATGAAAGTACAATTCACACAAAAAGTATTGTACCTTTTCATCCTTCTCTCTGAAACATGAAATAAACTCAGGTATAGTGGCAAAAGAAATAGGTTTTCCCACTCTGATGGTCTTCACTCTCAATAACAATATTGTTCCAGTAAGAATAAAGTGTAATTGGTTGCAAGGACTCTACAATTAATAACATCCGAGTAGACATCACAGATTTCCTTGATTTGCTCCAAAGCTTTTTCTAATTGGGTTTGCACCTTTTTGATCCTCTCTTGGTCTCTGGTGAGCATAGCATATGTATCACCCTCTGTTGCTGTCATGTCCTTCAATTCTTTAACAATCTTTTGGTATTCAGTCCTAGTTACCATTTCATCTTGGTGTTGAGCCAATGCTTGTTGGGCTTGTCCCAGCTCTGCCTTTAGTTTATCGATGGTGACACCCTGTGCTTGAGATTGGGATTCTTGGTATTCTTCCATAGCGCCCATCTCTTCCCGGGATTGAGTTAATGCTTGCTGGACCTGTGTTAGCTCTGCTTCCAACCTATCCACAATAGCACTTTGTTTCTGGGACTGGATTGCTTAGTGTTATGCCATAGTCAGTAACTCATTTCTTTTTTGAAGCAGTGTTTGTTGAGATTGCATCAATTCTTCCTCCAATCTCCTGATGGTAGCATTTTTGTCAAGGAGTTGAGTTATCTGCATCTTAGCATCAATTGCTTCTGTAGCTATAATCTTTTCCTATGTTTCTATATGAGGTGCTTCCTCATTCTGATCTATTGTTTCTTCCACTACTATTTCTTCAGGCTCTGTCTATATCCCTACAGAATTGGTACTGACTGCTTCTTTAGGAAGAGGGTTTCTTCCTTGTACTCTAGCCCTTTTTGTATTCTTTCTTCTGTGGCCTTTATCTGCATATTCTAACTGTTTCCTTAATTCCTTAATAATTTCCTTGAGTTTAACTACCTTCTGCTTTAATACTTCAACCTTCTTATCCTTTTTCTTCAATAGTTTATTTTATTTTTTTAACTTTCTAATTTTCTTATGGCTTTTGGCTGATTTCTGTTTATGGGAGGTCTCAAGGCCTTCTTCATTCTGTCCAGCAGATGGTTGTTCCTCTGTTCCTTCGAAATGTTCTATCTTTCCAAGAGGGCTTCTTGTTTAGAAATGGGGTTCTTCCTGTGCTCTGTCCTCAGGAAAAGACATTTCAATATCAGGAAAATCTTCAACTGGTTTTGAAGAGGAAGGTTGTGTTGGTCAACTG
>SNQJ01S0036260.1:17279-30503 GCA_010110895.2 Picea sitchensis
GAGGGGCCCTTCTTCTTCATATTTCATAGAAAGAGAATCAACCACCACATTTTCTTTTCCCTTCTTGTAAATGATCTAATAATCATACCTAAACGTCTTGGTCACCCATTTTTGTTGCTCCAGGGATGAAATTTTTTGTTCCAAGAAGTACTTGAGGCTTTGATGATGTATTTTAATTTGGAAGTGTCTTCCAAATAGATAAGGATGTCAGAGATCCATTGCATGCAAAATAGAGAACATTTCCTTTTCATATATCTATTATCCCAAATGTCACCCCAACAACTGTTTGTTGGTGAAAGACAAAGGTCATCTATCTTGCATAATGGATGCCTCGATTTCTCTCCCTGATGCATCACATTCTAGAACAAAGGTCTTGGTGAAGTCAAGTAGGGCCAGTATAAGAGTAGTGCACATAGCGTCTTTCAAGGCTTAGATGGATTGGTCATCGACTGAAGTCCAATTGAAAGCATTCTTTTTAAGGAGAGTTGTTAGATGAGCCACGATTTTTCCATGATTCTAAACAAACTTGCGATAATAACCCATTAAACCAAAGAAACCACTCATTATTTTAATATTTTTAGGGTGAGGCCAATTCTGCAAAGCTTCAATTTTCTTAAGATCCACCCATACACCATCCTTGTCAACAATATGACCCGGGTACTTAACTTCAAAGATGCCAAAATCACATTTAGACTGGTTGAAGAAAAAATTGTACCTGGAGAGGAGATGGAGAACTTGATCCACATGGGTGAGATGGGATTGCCAATTTTTACTATAGATGATAATATCATCAAAGATGACTAACACAAAGTGACAGAGAAAATGACGAAAGACAAGATTCATGAGACTTTGAAAAGTGGAGGGAGCATTACAGAGACCAAAGGACATGACCAAGAACTCATAGTGTCCCTCATGAGTACGAAATGCAGTATTGGGAATGTATTCCTCTTTCATACGTATCTGGTGGTAGACAAAATAGACTCTGGAGGTCAAGTTTGGTAAAGTATTGAGGCCCACTGAGTTCATCCAGAAGGTCATCTATGACAGTAATGGGAAATGTTTCCTTGATGGTAAGTTTGTTGAGGGCACTAAAATCATGACACATGCACCAAGTTCCTTCCTTATTGAGGACCATGACAACCAGGGAAGAATAAGGGATGGTACTAGGATGTATAACACCTGCTTCTAGCAATTCTTGGAAAATTTTCTCAATTTCATTTTTTTGAGCAAAGGGATGGAGATAAGGGTGCATATTGGTAGGAAGACTACCCGTAATTAAAGGAATGGGATGGGCATGATCACCTCGTGAGGGGGGAAGGCCCTAGGATGTTGGGAAAGGATAGATTGAAGGTTTGGGAGCACAAAGGGAGTCACAACTACTTGAATGGAATGGAGTTGGGAAATGATGCCATAATGACCTTTTTTGAGTAACTTTTCCATGCGGTGGGAATTGATGATCTCTAGAGAGCTTGTTGTAATTCCTTGTAATTTATATCGTTGGCCTTCCTATTGGAATTGCATAGTCAAATACTTAAACTCCATGGTTATGGGGCCTAAAGTGCATAGCCATTCAACACCTATCACAATCTCGCAATTACCCATGCCAATAGAAAACATGTGAGATTTCAAGTTATACTGACCAATTTGTCGGTGCACATTTTCACAATTCTCCCCACATTTCATGGAACCACCATTGGCAATTATGATTTGAAAATTGTTGACAACATGGATATAAAATTGATTTCATGGGCAAGGCAACGATGAATGAAATTCTGAGTGTTTCTACTGTCAACTAAGATGATGAATGTTCTTTTCTTAATGTAATCAATCAATTTGAGGGTTTGGGGAGCAAAATATCCAGTGAGAGCATTCAGTGAAATTAATGGTTCAACTTCAGGAGGATCATAGGGCAATGTAAGATCATATACTTGGGGTAGTGTTTCCTCAAGTGAAACCTCAACATATTCATCAGAAACGTCCTCCAAAATGGCCATAAAAAGTTTATGTTCTTTACACTTGTTCCCAGGAAAGTATTTCTCGTCACAATTATAGAAAAGACCATTGAGTTGGCGTTCAACCCTTTCCACCTGTGTTAATTTTTGCACCTTGAGGGGAGTGGCCGGAGGGGAAGGATTGGGGGGTAGAGGGTGAGGAATAAAAGTAAGTTTTTTGTTTTAGGAAAATATGACTTGTTTTTCCTCTTTGGCATGTTTAGTTGCTTCCAAACAGGTCTGGGGGAGAGCCATGAGGATCTAGGCTCATATTTCATCCTTGAGGCCACTGATAAACCATTCTTGAAGAGGAATCGTTCATACCCTCCATTCGGAAATCCAAGTGCTCAAAGGCAGAGAAAAAATATTCCACTACTCTACATTGTTTCAACTTACTCAAACGACCTAAATGGTGGGTGTCTATGTCAAAATGTTCATATAGCTCAACAAAAAATTGTGTCCAAGAAACATACCCTTGGCGTGCATTTCTATGCCATTGCCACCATTTCCATTGTTTCGGATCCAAATAGAGAATGTTGTAACGAAGCTTGGTCGACTCATCGGTAACTCCATGCAGGGAAAATAGTGTTCCATCTGAGTGACCCAGGTTGTTGGATCTGAACCATCAAATTTGTTCACCTCAACCCTGGGAAGATGGGGTTCATGATTGGAATTAAAGTGCATAGGATTGCAAGAGTCAGCACCTTCGACTTGGGGATTTGGGCCAGAGGAAGAGGGACCCTTGGATAGGAATTGTTTGAAAGTAGAGTGAATTTCTTCAATTTGTCTAGAGACTTGTTCTTGGATGTGGTCCATTTTGGCATGATTTGTAAAAATGTCATTATTCAGTTTCAGATTGGTTTTGTCTTGTTGAGTGGAAGTCATTAGGAGATGATAGGTGGGTCTGCAAACAGAAAAACAGATAAGTGATATTTACCACTACGATCAAGGAAATGAGAGTAAACCAATGGTATAAGTGCCAAATAAGTGTGCTTGGAAGGGGTCGAGTCCATGGGAAAAAAAGGATTGAAATGGTAGGTACCACTGCAATCAGGGTGAAGTGAGGAATCCAATGGGATAGGTCTCAAATAATGGTGTAGGAAGGACCAAAACTCTTTCTCTTGTGGAATTATACTCCGATTTCAATAATATTGTAGTGTCAAAATGCCCAAATTCTTAATAAGAAAAAATGTGTAGTAAATTTACAACCAGAATGCAGTAAGTAAGGTTGTGCAGCCAGAATGTCCTTTTTGTTCCTTGTCTAGTGTGTTCCCCCAGTTAGGGTTTACAAGGTTCCTATGGAAAATGGTTTTCCATATGTTATAGCCCTAGGATATACATGTGGGGTCGAACAATAGTACTTGACCCAATATCTCAGGGCACCAACTAAGGAGCTTCGACAGTACCATTAGTTGTACTACTCGATTACCCAGGTACTTGAGAGTATCTTCCTAGTGTTGTTCTTGGTGGCACTTTAGCATTCAGGAGATCAATCAACTGATTTAGGGATGGTTTCAGGAGACCTATGGGACTCTCGATATACCTATCAATACATGGGAGTGATTTTTTTGTACAGATTCTATCTTATGTGGTAGTACTCGAGCGGTACCAACAAGGGTTATAGAGGTTTCCAATAAGGAAAAATTTTGGTTTCTTGGAAACCCTGTGAAATCATTTGTATTTCTTATGTGTAGTCTTCCCCACCACATTTTTACCCACTAAACGACATATCTTTATGATTTAAAGACACTGACATTACAGGTCTCTACCCTAGAAAAGGTTTCACCCACAATTTTTGCCAAGGAAAGTTCTTTGAAACCACTTGTAAGGCACCAGATGTAATATAATATGAAGAAAAAGGAATATTCAACATATATTAATGGAATAACAATATTGAGAAGAGAAATACCAAAAATAATACCTTTATTCAAAGAAAGCAATGTTCGATTACCTCTTCGAGGGGGCAACCTCCAGCAAAGTAGAGCTTTGTTACAGTAATTCTCAAGACAAAGATTTCCCATGCCTCCTACTTTTATTTATACTAAATCTATCTTCTAAATAACATTCTAGAGGAAGATATTTCCAGAAGTGAAAGCTTCTATTAGGTCTTCTTACATTGAATTATTCATATTTATTAAACAGTCCTTATTGACTAATGTTGGTCTGTATTACATGGAAAATATATTATTCTATCTATGTGAGGGTTAGGGACATGTTGATCTAAAAGAATGTCTTATAGTCTTAAGGCCAACCTCACATGGATATGAATCCCCCTGCATTTTTAGAAAGGTGGCACTCCTCTTGTTCTTATGATTCCAAGAAAATAAAATGAAACAAAATATGAGAAGGACTATACTTAAATATTTGCAATCAAGGAAAACAACACCTGAGATTTTGTGACCAGCTGTTTTAAAAAAAAATCATATGTACAATATTTACAATGTGAATAGATAAGATGCATACAAAATATAAAGGAAAAATATATCCATCACAACATTCATCAAAACATTTAACGATACCACAAACAGAGAGAACATGGAATGGGCCACAAATAAAAGAGAGATTTTAATTATCATTCCATAAAGAAATAAAAATATTATGATAGATAAAGCATTAGGTAACTCAAGCTTATGATCAAAGTCTTTGAGAATACAGTAATTTAATATCTCGAGTAGCTATCTTGGAGTCTCAAAAATAATAATGAGTCTTTAAATACAAAGGAAAATGTATTTAAAGAAAATAAAATCCATTCTCCCTTTGAAGAGGATTGGGATTGGGCTCCCCTAGACCACAAAATGAAAAGTGTTGGGAGATAAGAGAAGGGTAGCCAAGAATCAGCCAAGAATATTATCCTCTTTAGCAAATATGGAATACACTTCTAGGTCCTCTTCGATATAGTTTACGCTAGATTAGAGACCACTTTCTATGTAGGGTGAAATTCTTCCCTCTCTAAGTACTATAATATTCTTACCATTCCAAGGAATGGATAAATGTGTCTCGTTGAGTGAGAGGTATCAACCTATTAAGGCTTTCCAATCCCTTCCCAAGATAATTGAGTAATTTCTGACAGGCATATCAATTACCTGAATGCTGAGGGTTTTTCTTATCTTAGGATGAGCACATAAAACCAAGGTCACATCCTTAATCTTGCCTATGGTTGTTTGTTGTAGACCATTATACGAGAGCATGCTTCTGGCATTTTCATTTGTACAAGACAAACCTAGATCTTCCATAATAATATTCAACCTCACACTTGGGCCCGAACCACCATCAATGAGGCAACAATGGGCAATCTTATCCATAATCTTTACAGAAATATGCAAAGGGGGATTTTTTATAGGGTATCTAAATTTATGTACACCTACTTTATTTATAGAAGAATCCTCTTTGTTTACCTCTTCGTAAAGATTGGCTACAATGGAATATTTTCCTTCCATGAATTGTTTCAGATGCATTTGTTGTTTAGGGATGACAACCATGTCTAGAAGGGTTGCATTTGCTTTGATGTTGGCCAACTGATTCAAGATATTGTATTTGGAAGAGGGGAGGGGAGGAATGATTCCTTAACTCTCATGAACCTTAGGAGCTTGGAGAGTAGCAGGGGTTGAGGATGAGCTCGGGGTAGAAGAACTGCGGGGCAGATCAAATTTTCCCTTGGGATCATAGGCTTTGTTCCTAGTGTTGATGACCATGACATCTTCTGGCTCTGCAAAATCTAGGAAAATGATAGTAGCTTCTGGTATTTTACCAAATATCTTATCTTTGGCACTCTTCTTTACCTCACATGTGGTTTCTTCGTGGTGTTCCTTGCAAATGTTACACCAACTCCGAGGCAAGATAGCCTTAGGCTGAAAAAAAAATTCAACTGGATTTCTAAAGGGGGGTGTAGAAGAGGATGAAGCTCTAGGGGTGAGGGGGGAGATAGTTCCTTTCCACTCATACACTATCATACGATTTTTCATGTCTTGTACTAGCTGTAAGAGGGAAGACATGTATTTTTGTCTAACCAATTCTCCCTAGGGAAGACCAGTTCTTTCAAGTTGTTCTTCATGCTCTGAGCAAGTATGCAGAGTAGAACCGAGATTATCAATGGATTTTCCCTCAATCCTATGATGGTATGGGGAAGGAAACACATTGTAGTAATGCATGAAAGAGGCTTGGTTCTAGGGGCGGATGAGTTTGGGGATTTGATTGTATAACTTGGTGAAAGGAAAGTTGAAGGAATTGATGGTCTCACCATCCTTATAGGTGACATTATTATACTCCCTTAACTTCTCGGTTGGGCTTTTAGACTGCCCATAAGTAGATCAGAACCAATATATTAACTCCTCCCAAGTAGACAGAATATTAGGAGGAAGGTCAAAGAAGTCGGTCGCAGCCTTTCCTTCCAAGGAATTGACGAATAAGTGCATGCAAATATCATTGTCGTTGGCCCCTATGTTATGAAAGGCATTAGAAAATTCCACCAGATGTTCGTTTGTACTGGTGATGTTATTTCCTAAACACCTAGGAAGGTGCTCTTTAAATTTTGGAAGTGGATGAGTAGCAGGTGCTAGGTTAAGAGGAGAGGACACATGTCATGGTGTGGTTGTGGCGTCTTCTTCAAAATGAAAAAAACCATACTTTTTAATGACTTTGGTGGGGTTTGTGGTACATTGTATAGGGATATGGTGGCTTTATATGCTACCAATCACTGATGACGATGAGGATTGAGAATATGGAGCACTTCTAGTGCCACCAAAGCCACCACTAGATGTCATCCTATGAATGATAGATGTCGGAAAGAAAGACGAAATTGATTAATCAAATAAAGTTATCCTTAGAGCACTTTGTTGGGCAGATAACACAACATGTCTTCTTCCTATTTCAGCAATAGGATTGATTTTAGGTGACAAGCCTCTTCTTCTTCTAGAAGCGTGAGAATCTAAGGACATGAAAGAAAGGCCAAAACTTGAAGAAACAAAAGGGTCACTGCTGATTTCTAGGCTATCTACTTCTAGCTTCCAATTGTTCTTGAGCATTGATATCTCATTCAATTGCTTCCCAAGAATGGTTAAGCTCGGCATGGGTGTTGGTAGTGTCTAAGATGGTATTAAACAGATTCAAAACAATGTTGGTCTGATCTTAAAGACCAGGCTCAATATTGGGTTGCCTTGTAACAGGAACAATCATTAAGAATAAAACATGCAAAGAATCAATATCAGAAAAAGAAATATGTATCGATGAAAATTGAGTATAAAAATTAACCAGAGAGATATCGAAGATCTCCCTAGTGTGGTCGCCAAATAAATGTTGAGGAAAAGATATGAAATGATCTTACTCAAGCATTTTCAGATTCTATTTGGCTAAAGAAAAATAGACGGTAATATCACCCTATGTTTATAGCCAACAAAAATAACATCCTAACTCACCAATATTAATTACAAGTGCTCAAGCTAGTCTTTTATCAATAAAAAGCTTGTTGAAAATTTACTTTTTATGCAATTTTCTGACTATAACAGTTGCTGAAATAAATGTAAAGACAAAAGTAAAGAGGACAAGATGATAATCAAGACATATGAGACATAAAGAAATCCTTTATTTCATTCTAATTCACCAAAGAGTCATTTTCTTTACAAAATCTCATATAGAAATTTTGGACCAAACTCAAATTTAGACATCCCCGATGGAACATACAAAAGGACCTCTGACAGAAAACCAAAACTGAACTCTAAAATTTGGATCAACTTGCCACAGATTGTTGCCCACTCGACTCTGCACAATAGCCTTTGTCATTCATGAAAACTAATTCATAAACATACAAGTCTACACATACTATCAAAGATAGATCAACACCTATGAAAAACAATTGTCTAAATGTTGTAATTTAGCCCTGAATATTGTTGTCTACAATAATACCCTGCTATCATAAAAGAGAATTAGGCTTGTGATGAATAAATGAATGAATGAAAACTGAACTATCTCAACATAAACTCAAAGAGAAAACCTTAGTATGCTTCTTCTTCTATCCTCTTGTTCCTCCCTTTCCTTTTGCCTTTAAGCAAATCGGAATTGGTTGAGGTAGTTGAACCACCTCATTAGTTAAGTTAACTAAATATTTAACCAACGTTTTAGTTAACGGGGAAAAGTAATAATCATAATAAAGGTTATAAATAAATAATAACTAGTAGGTGGGACCCCTTGTGACTCCCTTTAGCTCATAACAATCATAACATAACTAGTTAGTTAAGAAAAACACACTTCCTTGTGGCTCCCATCATCATATTCACATTTGACAATTTAGCTCATGATATTTGAAATTATTTTCAAAAAAAAAGTATTACTCAAATATCCAAAAATAAAACATGCTGTCCAAAAATTCCTGAAGTCAACTATCATCAACAATAGATAAAATAAAAATTCAAAATCCATATTTCCCACTCTAATATGCAATCTTTCCTTGATTGTTGTTGTCACCCTTCAATTTTATTGAATTTTCCTTTGGCTGCGCTGAGCCTTAATCTCGTTGATCACATGGGAACAATCATCCCTCAAATGCATCTAGGAAGACACAGATTTTCCAGAGTCGTTGGAGGGTGAGGAAGGGGCAACAATGGCTTTTCCTTTGTCAAGGGCATGGTGGGCATTGGTTTTCAACCTTTTTCTAGCATGAGAGGACTGAACTGTTGAGTGGGGGGTAGCTTGGACAATGGGGTTAATGGGATGAGGAGTAGGTAGGGATAAATTAGGCCAGCCACGATGTTGGGGGACTTTTGGGTGGACATTCTCTTGCCATCCATCATTTTCAGTAACCTCAGGTTGCAATGAGACGTGAGGAGGCATGGGGATATCAGGGGCTTGCGGGACTTGGAAAGGAGGCCTTTCAGGCTTGGGTTGGACCACTCCTTTCCCAATCCAATTGAAAAATCCAACCTGAAACAAATGGCCAAGCTCTTGTGAGTCAACATCAAAATGTATGGAGAACCTTGGCCTTCCTAGGCCTCTGTTCCAGTTACCTCGCCCTCAGTTTCCGTGGCCATGGCTACCTCAACTGAAAAAACTCATTCTTGCATGCATGATTGATTAGAAAATAGTATTTTTAAATAACCATACATGACAACTCTTAAAAATATGAAATAGATTTTGGCTCAGCAATGTATCAAACTCACGAAATCCAATCCATACAAATTGTTTAACTGTTAATCAATGAGCAGGGGGTGAATAAAGGGTCTTGGGATATGTGATAGGTTTATATTGAGCGAAACATGGTAAGATGAAGGGGAAAACAAATGTGGTTAATGATCAAGGACAAAAACAATCAACTGTAAACCAAAGAAAACATCACTTTAATTCAACCAATACATTGTTATTGCCAACTGCTTCAACACAAAAAATTTCTTGACTGTAATCAATTTTAGAACAAGGAGTGAAAAATGAATGTAGGAAGGCGATGGGGTTGTAATTAGAGAAAAGATAAATAATGGTGGGGAATGAGAGCAGGTACTGTTCATAAAATTAATCAAGTAATCCATATAATCATTCTGTTAAAAGGAGATACACCAACCAAATGATCATTGTGACCCAATAACAATTATTGTGTATTAACTAGTTCATTGTTCATAGTCAAATATGTAACCCAGTGTCATAAAAAAGATAGTATGCATTCCACAACAATCTATAAGGGAGTTATGTTCCTATTATTTATCCAATTTACATCTTATAACAATTCTCAAATGTATCATAGAAACCATTTCCACTCTGTTAATCATCAAAATCAACCACTGCCCACACATTACTTCAATCATCAAATACACTAAAAGTCGTGTTTCAAAATTGCAATGAAGTTATATTGTCAATGCAATTGGGTCTATCATTCAAAATGCATGGCATTCGTTAAATAAACATAGTGGACATCCAACCCAATAATCCATATTTAAATTGCAAAAACCCTAACTCGTCATTTAAACAGACAAACAACAACCACCATAATACAAATAATCGAATTGCAACATGCCTCTCTTCATAATACAAATAACCGAATTGCAACAAAGTCGTGCTTAAACTCCGTGACTATCTCTAAGTGCGCAACCCAAAAATACCAAGATCATACACAGTGGGTAGCCATACCTCAAACACCACGATGCAACATTCCATTTGACAATTCTAAACACACAGTCACAGTATCATTAACTCAACCCATCGTGTCGAGCTATCAATCTAATACAGTGTTGCTCAAATTAATCAAACTACAATCAAAACCATGTTGTGTAAAACTCGAGCTCATCCTTGATGACACAATCAAATAACCATAATGCATACAGTGGATGGAATTTCCATAGTCATCCTGGTTGAAATAACCATTTTTCCAAAAATGCCATAGTTATAGTGACCATTTATTCGTGGTGCAGGAACACCACACATACAAATGCATTACGTGCGACATCATTAAACCACTGTAACTAATGTCAAGTTTAACATCCCAATAATATTTAATGCAAAATACAGTGATTGTGTATCAACCCCAATCTTCAATCAACCAATTCAATGTTGAGTTTATCACTTGGAATTTCGTAGTAATCAACAACCCGACCTAACATGCTAAGGAAACCACACATACCCATGCATCGACATGAAGCGACATTGTGACTTACTCAATTAAAAAAAATATTGGGTTATCAAAACACAAGGAGAGTGATTGTGTATTTGATCTGTCCAATTAACCATGCAGGGTGTATCCATTGTAATAACACGGGCAGTGACTAGATACCAAAACCGACATGATTGTCACATGATCAACTGGGCAAGCCTATAATCAATTCTATTGACAATACATACCCATCAACAATAACCAATAGTAAACCCGACAGGCCATGCCAATATTCTCTATCAACCCTCAGACCTGTAGAGTTAAGGGTTTGCTCTGTGGCCAACACAGGGAAAGATAGAGCCAACTCCTTTCAATGGTTAAAACCTCTGAGACCAATGGTGCATGCATAGAGAGAACCACAATTTATTCGTGGACAAGGTAACAAATCCCGCGATAGAAGGGGCTATGAACAGAAAAGAAAAGCTCTAATTTGGATTGGTAATGATATTTAATACACGCAGGGTATAACCATCGTGGCTCTCTAGTCAATCAACTACAATGCTGAGGTGAAAACAAGGATGAGAAAGATAAATATAACCCACTGCACAACCATTAATAGTGACAACAACCCAATGCCCAAGTGAACAAAACGCAGTGACACGGAGTGCTTCCAACCATTAAAACCCCATAAAAGCCAAATACTGGGTAAGGTGATATGAATGTGTGAAGACAACCAGCCACCCAAGACCAAACAAAAACCCTCCAACTAAACCAACAAGGATAACAGAGAGCCCTTATGGCTGCTAACACCCAGGATGACCAATAACATTATTGCAGAGAAAACCATCATGCTTCATTCCAAAAATCACAATTTTACACAGTTGCAATACTTAAGGAAAGAAAAACCCATACATTCGAGCCAATATCCATTTCATAAATAGAGCAGAATCATGGATGGCCAAAAAAAGACATACCTGTAATCCAAGCATCTTAAAACGTGAGTTGGCCTAGCAGTTCCTCCCTGCTTGAAAATCAGATCATAACCACAACAACAAGGTTGAACAATAGCCATACTAGGGTGGCAGCCAATGGAAGGAGTAAGGGTGACGTGTAATAAATGCATGTTTCCTCCACCCACAGTCAATTAATTCATTAGTACACGCCAACCATTAATCCATCAACCGTTCAATTAAACCATGTACTGGAAATGACATCTATTACTTGTCAAACGTGTCACTCACATCATACCTTCCATTTCCAACTTGACCATATTACATATCAACTATATAATCCAATTAAGTAAACCATGTATCGAACCATCACCAATAGCGTGATCCACATCAACTTATGCCATAACATAATCACCATGCATATCAACTATATAACTAAAAAAAAAATCGCATAGCTATTAACTTAATAGCTAGCATAACAACAACTCATTAAAAATCGATGCATGTAGTATAGTATATAGCATGGTTTTAATTTCTTCCCTTTGATTTTATATTGCCTTTTTCCCTTTTCCAATTGCTTGTGTATGTTATTGCTAACATGTTTATTGTGCAGGTCTCTTAGTAATAGATCCCAATAACAGATAGTGGTGATAACAAGGATAACATAGGCTGTTGTAAAATAGAACTTGAGCCTAGAGAAGCACAAAAAACAGAGCATGCCTTATCAAATGCCAATAAACCAGGATTATATGTGGAAGAATAGCACAACATCAAATAAGCACCAGACCTGATCTCCAATCTACAAGGGGGTCCCACCTACTAGTATTATTTAGATTTTATAATAATAGGCTTTAGAAACACTTTGCGGGCAAAACTTCATTGTGATTTTAATCGTCAACAAACTGGCAACTCCACATGGAAATTTGTTTTCAACAGATTTAGAACTCAGAACTCATGGTTTCGCAGACCAAGAACAATAGGTCAAGAAGATATAACCAAGAAGATTATGCAATAGGGGGAACTGAGCGGATTTAATGGAAAGATGACCAAGAATTTGGGAATAATTCATGAAAAGTGTTAAGTATGAGGGTTTTTTACCACTATATGCATAATCATTCGACCGAGATCTTCTCTCACTTCAAGGAAAAAAAAAATAGACTTTCTCTTAAAATCTCAATGGATGAAGAAATGGCAAGAAGAAGTGAGAGATAACCAATTCTTTACAAGACAACAGTGGAAATATATAACAATTTCAAGGGTTCTTCAGAGGAGACCTCATAATAGTTGTGTAAGATTGATTTCTATTGACTAACAATGCTTTGCAGGAGTGTCACTATGGCAGAATCGATCCAACATCCTATCTTGACCAAATTAACTAAAAGATGATAGGAAACAAAATCATGACAAAAGTAAAAAATGCAGAAATTAAAAAAGCAACAATAAAAGTCAAGAATGAAGAAGAAGCAAGAAAAATTTTGAAACAGAAAGCAAAAATCAAACTACTATAAAGAAGAAAAGAAAATAGCGCAAAATGAAAGACGAGCTAAGCTACTAATATACAGATAATCCAATCAGCATTTGAACTTTTCACGTTGGTCCCTCGCAATATTTCAAGCGAGGACTACTAGTGCTCTAAGAAAACAATTTCTTATGTAAATTCTTCAAAATGTAAGAGTTAGTGTCCAAGACAAAAGAAATTTGGAAAGGACCAAACACT
>SNQJ01S0036260.1:30508-49755 GCA_010110895.2 Picea sitchensis
AATATGGAGACTGACCAATTCATCGAAAGTTGTGTGTATAGGCCTTTTAAAAGAGGTACTTGCATCAAGTAAGCCAGAAAGAAAGTATTTGTAAGACATAGTATCGCAATTAGTAATAAAAGTGTTTTTGTGAACATTTTCCCCTTATACCTTGATTTTATTGTAACCCGAAATTTCATCAAGAAGGGCTTCAACTGTAACTCTATGACCTGCTGCATAATTATTCTTGTATTGAGGGGGGGAGAAATATTTCTCATAATATCCTGACTGAAGGTGTGAAAATGAATGCAGGTTCTAATATGATCAGTGGTGTGCAAAACAGGTACCCAATTTGGAACTTGTTCAAGGTGGACTGAAAAAATAATCCTAGACCTTAAGAAAATTCTCAAATCCCTTTGAAAGCTTGTTTTCAGTGCAGAGTTAACAAGTCCTTGTTTTTGTCCTAGCTGGTTTCATAGTATGTTGAATAAGACCCAGATCAAAACCACGAAGATCCTCATAAAACCAAGAAAAAACATTTTGAAATCCACCAAGTAGCTCGACAGATCTCATCTCTTCTTTATCAGAACATTGGAAATTTATTTTAACATTCGTTGAATATTCAGGTATCCTAATGTTCATGGATATGGTTTCAACCACCTTATTTCATAACTCCTCTTCTTTCTTTTCTTCCTTATTTCCTACATCAATCGATGAAAACGAACTCTCAAGAGGAGTCAAACCCTCAGGAATTTTATTGTTTTCTATGGATATAATCTCCTCGGGCTTAAAAGGTTCATCTTGAATGGAAGCACAAATGCTCTTATTGTTAGGGAGGGCATGCCAAGAATCTACATTTTCAGGGATATATGGACGATATAGAGATTGAAAAGAACAATTAGGCCTGTGAGGTAAAAGTTGTTGATTAGGAGAATCTACAAAGATAGCTAGCCGACCAGCCATTGAATTCAACTCCCTATTAACATGAGTGATGTTGAAGGATAAAAGGTTTGATATAAGAGTCCAAATAGTTTGGGAGTATCGTTCCATCAGCTTGTTTCTAGGAGAGCACATTTTTTGTATTGAGTTCACAACAAGCTCGGAATCTCAGAAAACTGAAAGGTGACCACAACTAAGATTAAGGGCGTTTTCAATGCCTAATAATAAAGCTTCAAACTTAGTGACAATGTTTGCACAAGCAAACTCTAACCTGTAAGACAGATTATGAATTCTTCCTACAGGGGAAACCAAGATAATTCCAGCCCCATTACCTTCATTAGAGTGTGAACTATCAAAGTGCATATTCCACATATCATCGTCTAAATCGATTATTTCGAAAGGAATATTATCCTCTTCAGCAAAGATGGAATACACTCCTAGGTCCTCTTCGATATAGTTTACGCTAGATTGTGGAACACTCTCTATGTAGGGTGAAATGCTTCCCTCTCTAAGGACTATAATGTTCTTACCATTCCGACGAATGGATAAATGTGTCCCATCAAGTGAGAGGTATCCACCTGTTAAGGCTTGCCAATCCCTTCCCAAGATAATTGAGTAATTGTTGGTAGGCATATCAATTACCTGAATGTTGAGGGTTGCTCTTATCTCAGGATGAGCGCATAAAACCAAGGTCACAGCCTAGCTCTTCCATAATAATCTTCGATATCACACTTGGACCCAAACCACCATCAATGAGGCAAAAATGGGCAATCTTATCCATAATCTTTACAGAATTATGAAAAGGGGGATTTTTTATAGGGTATCTAAAGTTATGTACACCTACTTTATTTACAGAATAATCCTATTCGCTTACCTCTTCGGAAAGATTGGCTACAACGGAAGATTTTCCTTCCATGAATTGTTTCAGATGCATTTGTTGTTTAGGGACGACAACCATGTCTAGAAGGGTTGCATCTGCTTTGATGTTGGCCAACTGATTCAAGATATTGTATTTGGAAGAGGAGAGGGGAGGAATGATTCCTTGACTCTCATGAACCTTAGGAACCTGGAGAGTATTCGGGGTTGAGGATGAGCTCGGTGTAGAAGAACTGCGGTGTAGATCAAATTTTCCCTTGGGAGTATCAGCTTTGTTCTTAGTGTTGATGACCATGACATCTTCTGGCTCTGCAAAATCTAGGACAACGATAGTAGATTCTAGTATTTTACCAAATATCTTATCTCTGGCACTCTTCTTTACCTCACATGTGGTTTCTTCGTGGTGTTCCTCACAAAAGTTACACCAACTTCGAGGCAAGATAGCCTTAGGATGAAAAAAATTTCAACTGGATTTCTAAAGGGGGATGCAAAAGAGGATGAAGCTCCATGGGTGAGGGGGGAGACAATTCCTTTCCACTCATACGCTATCATACGATTGTTCATGTCTTGTACTAGTTGTAGGAGGGCGTACATGTATGTTTGTCTAACTGATTCTCCCTGGGGAAGACCAGTTCTTTCAAGTTGTTCTTAATACTCTGAGAAAGTATGCAAAGAAGAACTGAGATTATTAATGGATTTTTCCTCAAGCCTATGATGGTAGGCAGAAGGAAATGCATTGTAGTAATGCATGAAAGTGGCTTGGTTCTGGGGGCGGATGAGTTCAACGATTTGATTGTATAACTTGGTGAAACGCAAGTTGAAGGAATTGATGGTCTCACCATCCTTATAGGTGACATTATTATACTCCCTTAACTTCTTGTCTAGGCTTTTAGATTGCCCATAAGTAGATTGGAACCATTATATTAACTCCCCCCAAGTAGACATAATCTTAGGAGGAAGGTCAAAGAAGTCGGCCGCAACATTTCCTTCCAAGGAATTGACGAATAAGTGCATGCAAGTATCATTGTCGTTGACCCCTATGTTATGACAAGAATTTGAAAATGCCACCAGGTGTTCCTTTGTACTAACGGTATTATTTCCTGAAAACCTAGGAAGGTGCTTTTTAAATTTTGGAAGTGGACGAGTAGTAGGTGCTAGGTTAAGAGGAGAGGACACATGCCATGGTGTGTTTGTGGTGTCTTCTTCAAACTGAAAAATCCCATACTTTTTAATGACTTTGGTGGGGTTTGTGGTAGATTGTATAGGTATATGGTGGCTATATAGGCTACCAATCACTGATGACGATGAGGATTGAGAAGATGAAGCACTTCCGGTGCCACCAGAGCCACCACTATATGCCATCCTGTGAATGATAGATGAGGGAAAGAAAGACGAACTGGATGAATCAGATAAATTTCTCCTTAGAGCACTTTGTTGGGCAGATAACACAACGTTTCTTCTTCCTATTTCAGCAATAGGATTGATTTCAGGTGACAAGCCTCTTCTTCTTCTAGAAGCACAAGAATCTAAGGAAATCAAAGAAAGGCCAAAACTTGAAGAAACAAAAGGGTCACTGTTGGCACCAGGCCGAAGGGGAAAGAAGAATGATCGTGGGAAAGAAAGCATGCAGAAAACTGAAGTAACAACTGGAAAAAGAACAACACGCGCGTATGCAAGAAAGTGTGCACAAAGGAAAGTGACAGCTAGAAGAATAAGAACAGGCGCATGGGAGAAAGACCTAACGTAATAAGGGTTAGGGTTGTGGCAATATTCTATAAAAGGTTGAAGAGCTAGAAATGTATAAATATAGATACGAAAGTATCATATAGTGTGGATTATTGTTATTGTGATGGTTGTTTTTATTCTTGTTGTTGTTGAGGGTTAGGTTTTGTTGTTGTTTTAGTTGTATGAACCGATTTTGTAAGTTGTTGAGAAAAGAAGATACGAGGGAAGGTAGATCTGAGGATTAGACCACTGGCTGTAGAGCCTGGTGCGATCTAGTTCACCTCACATAGATCTTACCCAGTTTTGTGGAGAAGTGTAAGCGCGTGGCACCAAGAATACAGAACTGCCATAATAAAAGAGCCAAGAGCCAAATATTTGTGGACGTATCCCAGGAGGGGGTGAACCACGGTAATACTCGTGTAATATGTTGAATGTATGCATGTCTCTTCTTTCTTTCAGCAACTAATGGTTAATCTTGAGGAATGAGGTAATACATTGTTATGATTATGTTTATACGTTGCTGGAATTAAATTGTCGGATATGTGTATGCGACTAGGAGGAATAAGGAATTTTCCTTACAGCTCACGGTACCTAGATTTTATCAAGAAACTCCTATCCCCTACTCTGTCCTAGGCTGTAAACACCCGAGTCTTATAGTCACCCATTTAAATCTATCTTGGGTGAGACTGCGTAGTACTTTCTGGGTGCTATGTTGCCTTCTGGTTTACCAGGAGGGCTGATAGTTTTAGAGGCTTTGTTGGAACCCCAAATGACATGAACCCTGGGTCAATAATTCAGACAACCTGAAAGGGGAGATAGTAAACCAACAAATGGTTCCATTTCCATGTTAAGAGGAATAAGAGAGGACTGAGTAGATGAGATAGAATGAATAAGAACCGAAGGAGCGAAACAAAAGAGAAACGAGCCATTAGAAGGGAATGTTGAGACCTTTGACCCCACGAGAGAAGAAATTGAGGGTTGGTTGAGAACTAAAGAGCTAGAGTTTGCATAGAAAGACAATAGAAACCCCAGGATCACACCGCATAAATACCTGGATAAATATGTATTTATGGATTTACACGAATTATTTTTTTGTGATTTTCCACATCTACTACAGGAGTGGATATTAAGGTTAAAGGATAACCACGTGATGAGCCGGATTCGACAGCTAGATTAGACTCTAGTACAGATCTAGTAGCTGCAACAAGTGAACAACAAATTCACCCGCGCACTCAACTTTTGGCTTGACAGTATTGTGGCAGGATTTATCATAGAATTTACGATAGACACAGCAAATTCATGCAGTGCAGCCGAGAAAGAGTTCCTACAAGGACCCATAGGAAGGTAAATTTGATCACTATATACTTCTATCAAGATATTGCTATATAACAAAGGTGTAATGACAATGGAATCAGACAGCTAGACTTCCCTGCGTGCATGGGGGAAGGGGGGAAGCACTGACAGAGAGAGGAGGAATGGAAGGAGGGCAGGATAAAGAGAAGAAATAAGAGGAACCTTTGGACCCGATCTTGATGGATGACAACCAGCTTAAGTGGATCTTGGCATCATCAGGAACAACGCGTAGCATATCACCCTACCAATATAAGGTGAATACCAAGAAAATATTTGTAGCCGAGAGGGAGGGCTTGGAAAGCGATGAGGAAGAGGTAGAGGATCTTCGGGCTGTGGAGAAGATTAAGGAAATCCTACAAGCCACGTATGAGAGGAAAACAAGAGGCCCAAGAACAGAAGGAGAAGGAAGCCATCCCTGTAATGTTAATGTCAGTGTGGAACCCATAAACCCATGTGTGACCAATACACCAAAGAGAACACCACCGTTTAGACAACCAATGTTTGGAGGAAGTCCAATAATAGGAAGTACATATACACAAAGAGAAACAACTGGAGGAGCCATTTCAGGAAACCATAGTCAAGTATATATACCACGCGGAGGAGGGAGTAGCTCATTATTTGGAATGGTGGGACACGATCCTACTATCATATTACTAGATTTTTGAGGAGAAGTAACAGAAGACCCAGAGAAGCGTCTTTTCATTTGCGCAAAGATCTGGGAAGAAAAGAAGATCATTGATGAAGACACCAAACTCGCGTAGCTAGCAATCACGCTAAGAGACCGAGCACTAGACTGGTACATGAGTCTAGACACGAACAGTGTTTCTCGGAATGACAAGGACACTGGACGACATTAAGAAACTATTGAATGAGATGATTGAAATAAGACAGAAACCAGGAGAATCGGTATGGGAGATTGATCAAAGATTCAAGCGATTAAAAGGAAAGTTAAAATACCTTATGATCGATATGCAACATCGGCACCTGTTTGTCAACTCACTACTCCCACACTTAAAATATCCATTACGAAAAAATAAGTTTCAGACGTAGGCAGAGGCTCTGCAAGCAGCCTTGCAATTGGAAGAGAATCAGTACCAGCAGACAGACCCGACTATAGAAGAACTGAAGGAGGATCTGAAGAACTTAACATTTCAGATGAACCAGAATAAGAACAATGACAAACGAGAAGTTGGTTGGTGCACTACCTGTAGGACAGAAGGACACCATAAGAATGAATGCCCAACATTTGCACATTATATGGCGACGGGGATGCCAAACCCACTACCACAGGGAGGATTATGGTGTGAAATATGAAAGAAATTGGGTCACGACCCTTACCACTACACGATGATGCAGAAATAACAAACAATTCCAAAGAACTCATATTGCACCTTTTGCAATTCAGTCGACCATGATGACAAAGATTGCAGAACTATGGAGCTGATGCGAGAAAGAACATCAGATGCATATAGGGTACAAGAAAAAATGATGACTGGGAAAGCAACACCATAGTTCACTCAAGTCCCAACCCCATTAACACCGCGCAGCAGCAGTATAATATTGCGCTGCAACTGTACAATAACGCGTAGCCACAGTACAACTTGACACAACCCCAGTACAATATCGCGTAGTATAATCAGGGACCACAGTATAACATGCCACAAGGTGATCACGCATCTTATAGAGGAGAAGGATGAACCAGAGGAGGTTTCTGACGCAATAGAGGACCAGTCACATGTCACAATTGCTAGCAACCAGGATATTATGCACGGTAGTGCCCACTGCCACTAGCGACTTGTATGTATTGTCGTGCATTGAACCACAATACATAGGAATGTACTACATTACTTTTAAAGATACAGTAAAAAAGGAATCAAAATAACAAGAATGTTCAGTGGATTTCAACCGAAGCAAGGAATGACGGACGGAAAATCAACATAGTCACTCGAGGAAGAATGAAAACAGGAAATGACGCAGTGTGACAGGAACCAGTGCAAAACCAATGGGTAAAGAAGAACACTAACCCCAAGAAGCAGTTTGACTTGCATAAGGAGAAGGATATCTTTACAGAAGCCCGACAAGAATTCTAGAAGGAGAACATTGCGTTGACTGTATAACGGAGCAAGGAAGCTCCAGAATATGAAATGTCGCCATCACTGGACCATACCAATAGAATACAACCAAAGGAACAAGTAAGTACTATCAAATACTTTTTGCAATCATGCCTTAAAATGTTAAGTGATCCTTCATTTGTCAAAATATTGCAAAACATCCTAGAAAAATGTAGCAGCAAGACGAAACAGAAGCGAGAATTGAAAACTGTCAACCACCTACATACAAGAAGAAGAACAAGTAGGGAATTTAGACTAAATGCTAACATTGGGGATTTCAATATGGGAGATGTTATACTAGATCTAGGATCTGAAGTGAATGTACTACCAAAAGTTGCATGGAAATGCATGGGAGAACCTACACTGGGATACTCAACTGTTCAATTAAAGTTAGCAAATCAACATAGAGTCCTACCAAAAGATAGACTGAAAGGAGTGACGGTAGATCTGAATGGTGTGCCCACTAAGGAAAACTTTGAATTCATCGAAACAGTAGATGACACAACACCTTATCCGGTGCTACATGGTCTAGATTGGGCATTCGACAACCAGGACATAATTAACTTAAAAACCAGAAAAATGACATTTGAGTTGGGGGACTACAGGGTCACATCTCCACTCAACCCATCAGAAAGCAAGAGGTTCGTAGAACCCACTTTTCCATATTTAGAAGAGATCGGCCAATTGTACATACCAACTGTACTCTATGCAGACTATATAAACCCAATTGCAGATGGGGTACTCAGTTGGCAGAGCATTACTTCATGTAAAATAGACTTAGACACCAGGTTAGAAAATCGGTAGCAAAGACTACGCGAAGTATCCACGAGAAGGTGTGCCATAATAGACCGCGCAATAAGGTGGATTGGCACAAAAATCAAAGAACCGCCCAGGTTTCATGGGCTAAATGATTTGGAAACTTTCTTGACACAATATGAAGATGAAGTATTAGAAAAACAGAGATTGCTAGCACTAGATTTAGCACTAAAGGCTACACCTGCAAGATGGTGAGGTGCACACAAAGAGACTATCACAGATTGGTACCAATGTAAGCGATTACTGTGCATAAGGTTCGGCGCAGAATAGACAGGTAACAAACAACAGAAATATGACAGACTAGGCACACTAACAGAACACTTGGAGGCATGTAAAACGCTGTGGAAAATGACGCCACCGGAGGAATGGTCTCACCACTTTATTCATACTTTAGAGGGCATACCAACAAATTGGTATACGGACCAGGAAATGCATAAAGGAACCAAGACATGGGCGACATTCCAACAGAACTTTACAGTCATTTTCTCATTCGAGCATGAGAACCCCAACATAGATGCAGCCCTGAAACAGATCAGAGACGTCATATTCATTGAAGAACCATAAGTGGAAGCTATCACAGAGGTACAGCAACGGAATAAGAAGACAGTCAAGGATCTACTGTCATGCTACCACGTATAGGAGGAAGCACCAGATGAAGATGATCCACACGATATTCAAATCGAAGAAGTCGAAGTGAGAGAGATGTGGAAGGACCACCCTTAGAGTCAGAGGTCATCTCTGCGCCAATCAAGATAAAGAAGGTTAACATAGGGACTGTCGAGCAGCCCAAAATGGTCAGGATTGGAGATAACTGGGATGAACAGACACTAGAAAGCATCACATAATTGTTGCGCAAATACAACAACCTTTTTCCCACAACCTTTACAGAGATGAAAGGCATAGCTAGAGAATTAGGAGAAATGAAGATACCACTCAGACCTGATGCGAGACCCATTAAAAAACGTGTTAATGTTTAATCCATTATTATAGATGTTTGCATTTCATTAGATAACAATAGCATAATCCAAGATCACTGAGAAATACACAATCACAAGAGACACTAATCCAAGTGATCACCGAGAAATACACAATCACAAGAGATACCAACATTATCCCGGGAAACCCCTCTAGGGAAGAAAACCCAACAAACTTCCTTAATATAGATAGCCAATAATGATGCCAAGATATCTCCTCTTAAACTCATACAAAAATTCCTCTCCCAGATATGTGCCCCTCTCCCTCTCTTTGGTAGAAGATCCGAACTTGTCTCTCAAAATGAGAAAGTAAGTCATGTCTAACCGAGGTGCTAGCCTCCTTTATTTTATACAAGTCCTGCACGTGTGAAGTGTCTCTTCCATGGCAGGGCCGACTTCTCAAAAATATAATAAAGGTGGGTAAACCCACCTTATTATATTTATGGGCTTCTTTATTATCTGTTGGGTTGACTTTCATTCTATTACAATTGTCTCTTTGACCAATCAAAAGGGATTTGGTCCCCACATAATAATCAATGACTCAATCCACAATGGGGATTGATTCAGGAATATATCAATAATAATAACAATACTCTTTGCGCTATATTATTTCAACACTCTTAACAAGAAGGGTATTCTTCAAAGACATCAGGCGAGAGAGGACAAAGATCATCAATAAAGATCGTAAGTAAGGGAGAGACAACATCATCAATACTTTCATCTTGAACAATCGACCGGCGATCTAGTAAATCATCAGAAGTTTTCTTCCGCGATCACATTCTCAAAGGAATGCTGATCATCCGTAGATCAATATGTATTAGTATAAAATCGACATCATCATCACATCACAAGGTCGGCTCATCATAATACAAGACCGGATTTACGTCAGCTTGTCAAGTTGGAAGCTTGTTACTTGTCTCATCTCATCGTCTTACTTTACGCCACAACACTCAAGCCGGAAGCAAGATACCAACTCGCTTTATGTCACAACCATCCGGTCGTATGATGATACTAGATTGGCTTTATGTCACATCTATCCAACCTTTAAGCTCAATGCTAGTCTCATCATATCATCTTCATTTACGTCACAACCAGGGCTCTAAGAAAGAACATCATCTCTCTTTACGCCTAACAACTAGGTTAGAAGTAAGGAACATCTCATCTGTTTTCATCTCCCATTAACCAGGTTAGAAGCAAGGAACACATCTCTTTCTGCTTCGGCGTCCACAAATGGGTCAAGCAAGGAACACATCTCTCTTTGCTTTACGCCTAACAACTGGTCAAGCAGCAGCATCATCTCCGCTTTACGCCACAAACTTCACAAGGTCTAAGCAAGGAATATCCCATCACGGGCAACTATTCCCCCTTCGAGGAAGGTCCTTTCGAACAACACCAAACTTGTCTCAGAAGTACTCAAACTTCACACAAGATAGGGCTTGGTCATCGCCGAACTCCGTTCATCCGCAGCACCGTACTCGAGCTTTAAGGTCTCCTCTCCATCTGCACCATGTCACAGTTATAATGATAACAAATCTCTATGTGCTTCGACCGTCGTGGAACACATGATTCTCTACCATTTTTTATGCGTACCTTTATGCAGCTCTGGTTGTCACATAGAATCAAGGTTTCTCTCATCTCTAAGTCAAATAGGTCGGTCAACAACTTTTGAATCCATATAGCTTCACAGCTAGCAGAACATGCAACAATGTATTTTTCTTCTGTTGTGCTAAGAGAAATACTAGACTGCTTCCTACTCTGCCACAAGATCATAGCTGATCCCAAATTGAAACAACATCCTGAAGTGTTTTTCCTGTCAGAAACACTTCCTTCCCAATCTGCATCAGTATATCCACTCAATGTGAAATCATGATCTCCATCATAGTTGAGTCCATAATCTATTGTACCTTTAAGGTACCTCATCACATGTTTTGCAGCCACTAGGTGAACACGTATGGGTTCTACCAGAAACTGACTCAAGGTGTTCATGGAAAAACAAATGTCTAGTCTGGTGTTCATTAGGTACATCAGCGATCCAATAATCTGTCTATACAGTGTGGCATCAATCAATTCTGATGAAGTATCAACCAGCAGCTTCAGCTTCACTTCCATGGGTGTATTCATGGGCTTGCATTCCAACATGTCGAATCTCTTCAAGATTTTGATTGTATACTTCCCTTGGTTAAGGAATATCCTCGCAGGACTCTACCATACCTCAATACCTAATAAATAATGCATTAGGACAAGGTCTTTCATCTCAAATTCCGAGGAAAGTATCTTTTTACATTCAGTGATGAGATTTTCTTCTCTAGTTAAGAATAAGTCATCCACATATAGCAGTAAGATTACTAGCTCATTATTCATGATTTTGAAGTAGATATTTGAGTTTGCTTTACTCTTGGTAAAGCCTAAGCTCGTCAAGAAACTGTCTATATGGCCATACCAAGCTCTAGGATCTTGCTTTAATCTGTATAAGGCTTTCTTCAATCTGCAGACATGAGACTTCCTGTCTTCAACCTCAAATCCTTGAGGTTGCTCTATATACACTTCCTCTTTGATAACAGCGTTTAGGAAAGTTGTCTTCACGTCCATCTGGTGCATCTTCCACTTCATCTTAGCTACAAGAGCTATGATGGTTCTAATCAAAGTGTATCTGGCCACAGGAGAAAATGTCTCTTCATAGTCAATGCCTTCCTTCTGGGAAAATCCACGAGTGACAAATCTTGCTTTATACTTCTTAATACTTCCATCAACAGCATGTTTTATTTTGAAGAGCCATCTGGAGGATACCACATCTTTATTCTTCGATCTGGGAACTATTTCCCATACTCCGTTCTTAATTATGGATTGGTATTCCTCTGTCATGGCATCTGCCCATTCTTTCCTCTAAATGGCTTCTTCAAAGCAGGTAGGCTCCTCTTTTAGGATATCACACATCAAAGTCGTATAACTGGAGAACGACTTTCGTCTTTTCACCTGTCTCGTAGTTCCTTGGGGAACACCGTACTTCTCTCCATCTTGAATAATCTCTCTAGCCCAAGCTAGCTTTCTTTTATGGAGGATCGTCATATGATGAGGTTCTTGCACTTCTACTATATCATGGCTTTCTAGAAGTTCCTCATCAGGGGAAGTTACGACTTCCCTCACTAGTTCTGCAGCTCTGGGAACCTCCCTCATTGCAGCGTTGGGGATTACGGGTTCCTCTTCATATTCCTCTTCAAGCTTGCATAGTTTAGATTTCTTGAGTGTTGCATCTTCATCAAAGGTCACATCCCTACTGATATCAATGTGATTTTGACCTGGTATATAGATTTTGAAGGCCTTGGAGACCTCAAAGTATCCCACAAATATTCCCTTCTTTCCTGAAGGGTCCATCTCGTTTCTCTTTTCTTTAGGTATATGAATAAACACTGGACAGCCAAATATTTTGAGATGGATTACCTCTGGCTTACCTCTGGCTTACCACATGCAAAAATTTGACAATCCACACACCATTCAAACTAGTCTATGGTCAAGAATCAGTAGTGTCGTTAGAATTTTTAATACCTAGTTTACGTGTAGCAGTTATCACACACATAACAGAACGAGGCGCAGTACAGGAAAGAATGAATCATTTACTGTCGATGGAGGAAGACTGAATATTGGCAGGATTCCACCAACCAGTATGGAAATCAAGAGAAAAATCTTGGCACGACCGCCACATCAAAAGGAAGATGTTTAAGGAAGGAGATCTAGTATTGCTCTATGACAGTAAATCGTTGCAGCACCCAGGAAAGTTGAGAATGCATTGGCTAGGACCATACAAGGTAAAATCTATCACGAACAAAGGAGTTGTACAATTAATAGATATAGCAGGTGCAGACCTCAGAGGAATGATCAATGGGAGCCATCTAAAGCTATACAAGGATAGTCGACCACCCACCATGCAGTAAAAAAAAAAAAGAAAAAAAAAAAAAGCACACAGCATGAGGGACAAGCCGCATACGAAACACGAAGCCATCAAGGGAAACGATAATAGCCATATCAAAAAAGGAAACAAGCGGGAAAAGGAAAGTCGTCAAAAGTAGGCTGATAGGACATCATGAGGTAGAGTTAAAGCAAGGCAAGGATGGATGGGATGTCACATTAAACGTGCCAACTGGAGACAACAGAGTAGGCATAATGGCAAGTACGAAATTGTCATGGATGCATTGAACCCACATTTATGGTGCATTAATCGCATGATGGAGGAAGCATCCTCGACAAGCTTCATGATGAGCCCACACAACACACGAGCACAGAAGAAGTTAGTCTATTCACGAAAGGAGAACAGAAAAAGAGAAATAGTAGCTAAAATGAATAGAGTGAAACCACAGAGCTTACTGAAGCCAGTCGAACTCAGCAAACGTTCGACAGACACCATTATGGCACCATCGAAGCTTGCAGAACCAGGCCAGACAGTCATATCAACCAGGGTTCAGACTAGGTCACGAGGACCACTAGAAGAAAATGAACAACAGCCACCAAAGATCGTCGATATTGATGAAATATAATTGCCAGAGGAAATCCCAGTAGATTCCACACCAATACTAGAGGAGATTCTGCAACCACAAACAGAGGCCATGGAACAAGATACACCAGCAGCGGTGCACGAGCCTCAGAACAAAGAAGAAGAAACCTACCAGGAAATACCACCAGAACATACTGAAGTAGTTGTGGAAGTGAACGGAATGGCATAGCATTTGGGAGTAGAGGATCAACCAGACGAGACACAAGCACCTTTCTTAGGTCACCCAGCTGAGGAGACCACTGGAACTACCTGGGCATGGCCAGAGTGGATGATAGGGGAACAACTAGGATTTGTTGGAACTTCAAGCCAGCCAACACAGCAGGGGGACCAAGTTCAGATACCGAACTCACCTCAAAAGAAATCGGCTGCAGAGATTGTGCTACCTCGCATACCAGAGGGAGTACAGGCAGACCCATAGCTATTAGGTCACGTCAGGAAGATCAAGTATTCTGACCATGATGTAGCAGATGAAACCAATTATCCAGAGCTTTCACCACAGGTCTTTATGCAACAAGTAGTTGTGAACCAACTCGAAGAAACCATCACTCAGCCACACTAGTATGCAGCTGGACTGGACAGAACAATAATTCTAGGATTGTTGAAGATACCACACTTTGGCAGAGGCCAATATGCGTCACCATGCGTCAAGCAACTGTTAGCAGTTATGCATGGAGGGGATGTATGGTTGGACAAACCCGTCCCTAGAGTGTTCGAACTTATCATGTAGATAACAGACTTACCCATTAGGGGTATGGATCTTGCACTGATTCTGGACGATAAGTCCAAGGAAAAAAAATTGGCAGAAGAGATGAAGAAGAAATATGCCACCGAAAAAGGAACAAGAGGAACTATAATCAAACAGATCAACAATGTCACGACGCAATTTGGTGCAAAGATCTTAGCATGCAAACTGCTAAGAAAATGCCGCAAAGAGGAAGTACCAGTAGGAGTCATTGTTGTTGCAAATCAGTGCGTAGAAGGCACCTGCATGAGTTGGGCGCCATACCTATCAAACTTGTTCCAATTAGACTGCAAAGATGCATAGGACGCAAGTACGAAATTTCATTGCTCATGGCTGATCACTCCCATAGCTTTCATGGGATGGCGAGAAACAGAACATGCCATCTTTTGTACCACACCACAGCCAGGAGGAGCAAGATATCGCATCCTAAGATCCGCACCACTAGCCAAACATAAGAGGGAGAATGGAATCGTATTCTAAGCTTACCTACGGGATATACAAGAAGCCATCAGTTGAGCATGGAGAATAACACTAGAGGTTGTCGTGTGATACAGGGGCATCACCAATTTCTGGGCTAGGCAACAAGCCATGTGGATACAACCAAGGCAGGATCTGGATAAACAGTGGCTACAGATGTGCTACTGCATCACAAAGGGAGATATTGACATGATCATCAACGAATGGCCTAATGAATGGAGGATTCCAACCATACCCAGAGAAGTACTGGGACAAATAGCAGAAGGAAGAGTTGCGCAGGCGAAAACACAACCTCCACAAATCCCCATACCCAAAAAACAAAGAATGGGCCAAACCAAGTCGGCTCAGGCAGACGATGGTTCAGAGTAGCCAGGGACCCAGAAGGGGAGGAAAAAAACCACTCAGTCAACCAATGGACAACAGAAACCAGATGAGGGAGCACAGGAAACCACATCAAACCCCATCACACAAAAACCAGGGAGAACTAAGAGACCAGCGGTACAGGATGCAGGTGCACGCAAGAAAATGAAGGCACAATGACCACCACCGGAATATACAATCATGGAGGATGATGGATATATGATTGCTAGAATGGTTCAAGACTACCTCGCAGAGGATTCCGATCACGCCGCGCACCACAGGGATAAACTGCAGAAGGAACTGACATAAATGGGACAACTCCTTAAGAAATTCGAGGAAGCCTAGATCACGAGTACAAGTAGAGGCATAGAGCCATCGACCACACAGACCATAGAAAGGGTGGAGGTAGAAGAACATGACCCAATTCTTCCAATGCCACATGCACATTCCATGGTCTATATAAAGCCTAGCATGTTGAGAATGGATGAAATTGTGGAACAGACACCACTGAAGGATTTGGATCATATCCAATTGGTCTTGAAACAGATTCCATCAAGAGCATTATACAAACTACATGTTAGCGTCGACCACGAGATGCAATCGTGAGCACATAAAAACTTAGTCTAGCTACAGCAAGCAACAAAGAAGCGGGAAGCGTTGGAAACAATTTTTGCATGGACCAAATATAAAACTCAGGAGGAGAAAAAACACAGAAACGAGCTGGAACGCAGAGTGGATTTTTTTTTTGGGAAACTTCCAACTACTGCACAAGGAAATGAACTCCCAGCCACAAAAAAGATCGACCAGATTGCACAGGAAATTGACCAGTATCAGAAGGAGATCGAGACTCTCCACAGACAGAATAGACCAAAAACTCCACCAGCAGTGAAGGAGCGAAGGAAGCAGGAAGCAACAATGCAACTGTAGGAGCTAGAAAAATAGGTCATCACGGCAACCAACTTGCTAGATAAAGTAGTGCAACTTTGGACAAGGATGGAAGAGGATCCACAGGTCCAACACTAGGACAAGGAGGAGGAGAGGATCAATGCAACGATCCAAGAACTCAAGCAGCGACATAAGACCATACCAATTCCAGAACAGGTCAAGGGAACGCAAGAGTTGAAGAAGATGTAGGCAAAACTTATCACCGCACAAACACAGAAACAGGAGCGTCAGGATCAAATAGAATCATTGCAAGAACGGGTAGCAGAAGTACTTGCGCAGACAGAAGAATCCAGAAAATAGACAGCATAGACTCAGCTAGATTGCGCAGGACTGATGAGCGAGGAAGTGGCAGCTCAGACAATCAACACCATCAAGGAGAAAACCACGCAGGCACTCACAAAAGTAGCAGAGTTGCAGGAATAGTTCCAGATGATCACCAAGGAGATCGAGGAAGCACAAATAAATTAGGTGACTCAAGACGATTCACATGTCAGTGTTGGGGGCCTGTTGTCACAAGGCCGAAGGGGAAAGAAGAACGATCGTGGGAAAGAAATCATGTAGAAAACTGAAGTAACGACTGGCAAAAGAACAGCACATGCAGATGCAAGAAAGCGTGCACAAAGGAAAGTGACAGCTGGAGGAAGAACAACACACACATGGGAGAAAGACCTAACGTAAGAAGGGTTAGGGTTTTGGTAATATTCTGTAAAAGGATGAAGAGCCTGAAATGTATAAATATAGATATGAAAGTATCATATAGTGTGGATTATTGTTAATGTGATGGTTGTTGTTATTATTGTTGTTGTTGAGGGTTAGGTTGTGTTGTTATTTTAGCTGTATGAACCGATTTTGTAAGCTATTGAGAAAATAATATACGAGGGAAGGTAGATCTGAGGATTAGACTGTAGGCTGTAGACCCTAGTGCGATCTAGTTCACCTCACATATATCTTACCTAGTTTTGTGGAGAAGTGTAAGCACGTGGCACCAGGAATATGAAACTACCATAATAAAAGAGCCAAGAGCCAAATTTTTGTGGATGTAGCCCAGGAGGGGGTGAACCATGGTAATACTCATGCAATATGTTGAATGTATGCATGTCTCTTATTTCTTTCAGCAACTAATGATTAATCTTGAGGAATGAGGTAATACATTGTTATGATTCTATTTATACTTTGTTGGAATTAAACTATGGGATATGCATATGCGACTGCGAGGAATAAGTAGTTTACCTTACAGCTCACGGTTCCTAGATTTTATCAAGAAAACCCTATCCCCTACTCTATCCTAGGTTGTAAACACCTGAGTCTTACAGTCACCCATTTAAAGTTATCTCGGGTGAGACTGCACAGTACCTTCTGGGTGTTGTGTTGCCTTCTAGTTTACCAGGAGGGCCGATAGTTTTAGAGGCTTTGTTGGAACCTCGAATGACATGAACCCTGGGTCAATAATTTAGACAATCTGAGAGGGGAGATAGTAAACCAACAGTCATTGTTGATTTCTAGGTTGTCTATGTCTAGCTTCCAATTGTTCTTGAGCACTAATATCTCATTCAATTGTTGCCCAAGAATGGTTAAGCTCAACATGGGTGTTGGCAGTGTCTAAGATGGTATTAAACAGATTCAAAGCAATGCTAGTCTGATCTTGAAGACCGGGCTCAATATTGGGTTGCCTTGCAACAGGAACAATCATTAAGAATAAAACAGTTAAAGAATCAATATCAGAAAAGAAAGATGTATCAATGAAAATAGAGTATAAAAATTAACCAGAGAGATATCGAAAATCTCCCCAGTATGGTCACCAAATAAATGTTGAGGAAAAGATATGAAATGATCTTACTCAAGCATTTTCAGATTCTTCTTGGCTAAATAAAAATAGATGGGAATATCACCCTACATTTATAGCCAACAAAAATAGCATCCTAACTCACAAGTATTAATTACAAGTGCTTAGGCTAGTATTTTATCAATAAAAAGCTTGCTGAAAAATTATTTTTTATGCAATTTTCCGAATATAACAATTGTTGAAATAAATTTAAAGACAAAAGTAAAGACACCAAGATGATAATAAAGACAGATGAGACATAAAGAAATCCTTTATTTCATTCCAATTCACCAAAGAGTCATTTTCTTTGCAAAATCTCATACAAAAATTTTGGACCAAAGTCAAACTTAGACATCCCCGATGGAACATACAAAAGGACCTCTGACAGAAAACCAAAACTGAACTCTAGAAGTTGGATCAGCTTGCCACAGATTGTTTCCCACTCGACTCTGCACAATAGCCTTTGTCAGTCATAAAAACTAATTCACAAACAGACAAGTCTACACAGACTATCAAAGATAGATCAACACCTCTGAAAAACAAGTGTTTGAATGATGTAATTTAGCCCTGAATATTGTTGTCTACAATAAGACCCTACTATCATAAAAGACAATTGTGTTTGTGATGAATAAATGAATGAATGAAAAATGAACTATCTCAACATAAACTCAAAGAGAAAACCTTAGTATGCTTCTGCTTCTATCCTCTTGTTCCTCCTTTCCTTTTTCCTTTAAGCAAATCAGAATTGGTTGAGGTAGTTGAACCACCTCATTAGTTAAGTTAACTAAATATTCAACCAACTTTTTAGTTAACGGGGAAAAGTAATAATCATAATAAGGGTTATAAATAAATAATAACTAGTAGGTGGGACCCCTTGTGACTCCCTTTAGCTCATAACAATCATAACATAACTAGTTAGTTAAGAAAAACACACTTCCTTGTGGCTCCCATAATCATATTCACATTTCACAATTTAGCTCATGATATTTGAAATTATTTTCAAAAAAAAAGTATTACTCATATATCCAAAATTAAAACATGATGCCCAAAAATTCCTGAAGTCAACTGTCATCAATAATAGATAAAATCAAAACTCAAAATCCATATTTCCCACTCTGAGATACAATCTTTCCTTGATTTTTGTTGTCACCCTTCGATTTTCCTGAATTTTCCTTTGGCTGCGTTGAGCCTTTAGGCCAATATCGCTAATCACGTGGGAACAATCATCCCTCAAATGCATCCGGGAAGACACAGATTTGTCAGAGCCATTGGAGGGTGAGGAAGGGGAAACAGTGGCTTTTCCTTTGTCAAGGGCATGGTGGGCCTCAGTTTTCAACCTTTTTCTAGCATGAGAGGACTGCAATGGTGAGTGGGGGGCATCTTGGACAATGGGGTTAATGGGAGGAGGAGTAGGTAGGGATAAATTAGGCCAGCCACGATGTTGGGAGACTGAAGGGTGGAAAATCTCTTGTCATCCATCATTTTCAGGAACCTCGGGTTACAATGAGACGTGAGGAGGCACAGGGATACTAGGGGCTTGTGAGACTTGGAAAGGAGGCCTTTCAGGCTTGGGTTGGACCAC
>SNQJ01S0036260.1:49834-72053 GCA_010110895.2 Picea sitchensis
AGAGCCTGATAGGCAGATCGGAAGAGTGACTATAATCAATTTTAGAACAGGGAGTGAAAAATGAATGTGGGAAGGCAATGGGGTTGTAATTAGCGAAAAGCTAAATAATGGTGGGGAATGAGAGAAGGTATTGTTCATAAAATTAATCAAGTAATCCATATAATCATTCTGTTAAAAGGAGATACACCAACCAAATGATCATTGTGACCCAATAACAATTATTGTGTATTAACCAGTTCACTGTTCAAGGTCAAATATCTAACACAGTGTCATCAACAAGACAATATGCATTCCACAACAATCTGTAAGGGAGTTTTGTTCCTCTTACTTATCCAATTTACATCTTATAACAATTCTCAAATGTATCATAGTAACCATTTCCACTCTGTTAATCATCAAAATCAACCACTGCCCACACATTACTTCAATCATCAAATACACTCAAAATTCGTGTTTCAAAATTGCAATGAAGTTATGATGTCACTACAATCAGGCCTGACATTCAAAATAAATGGCATTTGTTAAACATACATAGTGGACAACCAACCCAATAATCCAGATTTAAATTGCAAAAACCCTTACTCATCATTTAAACAGACAGACAACATCCACCATTCCAACACATTCTATGTTGTAGGAAACACAAAATAATTCAATCAACGCAAGTGTAATTCTGTGACTATACAAGCCTGATTCAACGTGACTCTAAATAATCAAAAAGTTGGGCTATCCATCCAACACAATGAGGTAGCAACAACATGCATGTCTTCATAATAAAAATAATCAAATTGCAACAAAATCGTGCTTAAACTCTATGACTATCTCTGAGTGCGCAACCCAAAAATATCCATATCATACACAGTGGGTATCCATACCTCAAACACCATGATGCAACATTCCATTTGAAAATTTTAAACACACAGTCACAGTATCATTAACTCAACCCATTGTGTCGAGCTATCAATCTAATACAATGTTGCTCAAATTAATCAAACTGCAATCAAAACCATGTTGTGTAAAACTCAGGCCCATCCTTGATGATGCAATCAAATAACCATAACGCATACAGTGGATGGAATTTCCATAGTCATCCTGGTTGAAATAACCATTTTGCCAAAAATCTCATAGTTACAGTGACCATTTAGTCGTGGTGTAGGAACACCACACATACAAATGCATTACACGCGACATCAATAAACCATTGTAACTAATGTTGAGTTTAACATCCCTATAATCTTTAATGCAAAAGACAGTGACTGTGTATCAACCCCAATCTTCAATCAACCAATTCAATGTTGAGCTTATCACTTGGACTGTCGTAGTAATCAACAACCCGAACTAACATGTTGTGGAAACCACACATACCCATGCATCGACATGAAGCAACACTGTGACTTACTCAATTAAAAACAATATTGGGTTATCAAAACACCAGGAGAGTGACTGTGTATTTTATCTGTCCAATTAACCATGTAGGGTGTATACATTGTAATAACACAAACAGTGACTAGATACCAAAACCAACACGATTGTCACATGATCAACTGGGCGAGCTTGTAATCAATTCTTTTGACAATACATACCCATCAACAATAACCAATAGTAAACCCGATAGGCCACGCCGGTATTCTCTATCAACCCTCAGACTTATAGAGTTAAGGGTTTGCTTTGTGGCCAACACAGGGAAATCTAGAGCCAACTTCTTTCAATGGTGAAAACCTCTGACACCAACGGTGCATACACAGAGAGAACCACAATTTATTCATGGACAAGGTAACAAATCCCATGACAGGTGGGGCTACGAACAAAAAAGAAAATCTCTAAATTGGCTTGGTAATGATATTTAATACACACAGGGTATAACCCTCGTGGCTCTCCAGTCAACCAACTACAACGTTGAGGTGAAAACAGGGTAGAGAAAGAGCAATATAACCTACTACACGAACATTAATAGTGACAACAACCCAATGCCCAAGTGAACAAAACGCAGTGACACAGAGTGCTTCCAACCATTAAAACCCCATAAAAGCCAAAGACTGGGTAAGGTGATACAAATGCGTGAAGACAGCGAGCCACCCAAGACCAAACAAAAACCCTCCAACTAAACCAACAAGGATAAAAGAGAGCCCTTATGGCTACTAACACCTAGGATGACCAATAACACTATGACTTCAATATTATTGCAGAGAAAACCATCACACTTCATTCCAAAAATCACAATTTTACACAGTTGCAATACTTAAGGAAAGCACAACCCATACATTCGAGCCAATATCCATTTCATAAACAAATCAGACTCATGGATGGCCAAAAAAATACATACATGCAATCCAAGCACCTTAAAAAGCGAGTTGGCCGAGCGGTTCCTCCCTGCTTGAAAATCGGAGCATAACCACAACAACAAGGTTGAACAATAGCCCGACTAGGGTGGAGGCCAATAGAAGGAGTAAGGGTGACGTGCAGTAAATGAAAGTTGCCTCCACCCACATTCAATTAATTCATTAGTACACGCTAGCCATTAATCCATCAACCATTCATTTAAACCATTCATTGGAAATGACATCTATTACTTGTCAAACGCGCCACTCACATCATACCTTCCATTTCCAACTTGACCATATTACATATCAACTGTATAATCCAATTAAGTAAACCATGTATCGAACCATCACCAATAGCACGATCCACATCAACTTATGCCATAACATAATCACCATGCATATCAACCATATAACTAAAACAAAATCGCATAGCTATTAACTTAATAGCTAGGATAACAACAACTCATTAAAAATTGATGCATGTAGTATAGTATATAGCATGGTTTTAATTTCTTCCCTTTTCTTTTATATTGTCTTTTTCCCTTTTCCAATTTCTTGCATATGTTATTGCTAACTTGTTTATTGTGTAGGTATCCTAGTAATAGATCCCAATAACAGATAGAGGTTATAACAAGGATAACATAGGCCGTTGTAAAATAGAACTTGAGCCTAGACTAGCACAAAACATAGAGCATGCCTTCTCAAACGCCAATAAACCAATATTATATCACCATGTAAGCAGTGTCGAACACTAGCACAACATCAAATAAGCACCAGACCTGATCTCCAATCTACGAGGGGGGCCCACCTACTAGTATTATTTATCTTTTATAATAATAGCCTTTAGCAACACTTTGCGGGCAAAAATGCGTTGCGATTTTAATCGTCAACACCGTATGCATTGTGGTCAATATTTTTTAATTGTTTATAATGAAAATTTTACCTTAGTACTCATGTGGAACAAACAAGACTATAGAGACTTTGGTGTAGCTCTCGTGCCTTAGGAAAATTTCATGAATTAATAATTTTTTTATGAACCAATCAACATCTAGTCATATCCCAATCATAACCGAGTAGGTGTTGATTTCATTTCCATGTGTTGCCTGTGGGTTGGTTCATGTCACCACTACATGTCATTATGGTATTGGTCCACCTCACTACCACATGTCATTTGAGGATATGCCCATGTCACCGCCACATGTCCTAGTATGGTAGGTCTATGAAAAGGAGGATAGAACTAAGGATAGGAAATAATATTTTAAAAAAAAATTGGTTTTTTTGAGTTATGGGAATGCAGAGATTAAGGAGGTAGGTGAGAGGATAGAAAGGGATAAAGATGACTGAGTATGAGATGAAAAGGGGAATGGAGAGTGCATATTAGTCAATGCAGAGGTGCAAATTTATGGACCTACGAACACAGATATGAGGAAGAGTAAGGAGGTACACTCTGAAATGATAAATGTGGCTAAGTATGAAAAGAACTAAGTGGATAATGAAAATGAAAATAGGCGAAGTATGGAAATGGATAAATGTGGAAATGGTTAAATGTGGATAATAGTGAGGAGGGAGAGTAGAGTGGAAAGAAGGAAAAATGGATAAGTATGGGACAATGCCATTATTTGGGTCACGGAAGTGAGAGGGTCATTATGTAGAATGTGGGATTGTGTACTTGTGGACCTAGAGATGTATGGAGAAAGGGTGAGGAGGTCCACAACAAAACAAGAAATACGACGAATATGAGACTAAGTATGGCATGAAGAACCAAGAAAATGAGACTAAGTGTGGTTCCAAGAATCTAATCGAGGTTCCAAGAAAATCTTTGTTCCGATAAAAATTAATTGTGTTGCACAGGGAAAAACACTCTATGGGCGATTGAACAAAAAACTCGATATATTGAACATACATATTCAGATTTTTAATCCATAAAATGCATGACAAAGTTGAGACTAAGGGATATGCTATGGAATGATAATATTTCAAAATTTCCTTCTTCTTATATGCAATATTTTTTGTTATTCCAAGAGAGGTAAATATAGTTGATCAAATATTTTGATCAACATCTGGCTCCAACTATGGGACAATGAGCCCCTGTGGGTCATTGAGAATCCAGAATCATGTTTTGGTTTCTTTCTCCATTGGTCTATGGAGTCACATTCAAAATAAATTCTTGTAATTCTTCATCCATTGGTTCATTAAGTCATCATCAAACATTGCCTCCATCTACCAATTGCTTTATTGTGCAAAAATTTGATTGAAGAAACAAACTATGTACAAACAAGATCTACCTACCCTATGCTACTTGAAGGAAAGTGGCACTTTTAGGTGTACGTATATTTCCAATGGATCCATTCAAGCATCCAACATATCATGGTTGGTACCGAATATTCAGGGGCGTGTTCATATTTTGTTGGAGAAAAAATGAAATAGATGTGCTAAGAAACTGATGGCATTGTTTGGCCAACAATGCTTTGAAATCATGTTTCGATATAATCAATTTTTGGTTTCTCAAGAATGTTATTGTCTTGGGTTGAATGAGGAGTTTCCAAATTGAAAATACTTTCACAATTGGCCTTATCATTGACCACATTCAACATTATTTATTCATCAACTATGTCTTGAAATAATTCTTCTTTTGTGCAATGAGAATCTTGTTCATTGTTGTTCTCGGGATTAATTTCTTCCACCAATTGTTCTTGTTGCCAATGCTCTTGTAAATTTTCATCATATGTTACAACATTTTCCATGTGAGTATGTTATTTGGAATCTTCTTGTGCATTTGGTATAGGCTCTTCAATTTCATTTTTGATCTTGCTGCTCGAATTTTCTTCATATGGAGTGTATGAGAGGCTGAAATCTTGCACTTGAAAATTGGAATTCTCATTTTTTTTTCAGCTATATGAATAGAAGAAAAAAATTTCATTCTTTGATTATATTTTTCTTCCAAATCATTCACTTCATTGTCTTGTGTCCATATGGGAGAGGGTGGGTGGGCAACAACATTGAAAAAATTAGAAAGAGCATATGAGTGCATCCTTGGGATGAACTTTTCAGCAAATGAGGTTTCAACACATCCCAACTAGTAATGGTTCCAGGCAACAATGAATGGTACCATTCAAGATCATACCCATGTAGAGTTTGTAAAAATAATCGACATGTAACATTGTCTTCAGTGAGATTGAAAACATCACACGTGATTTTGAATTCAAACAAGTGCTACTATGTATCCTCTGAAGAATTCCCCAAAAATGTAGAAAACTTTTCAATAGAAATATTAGGCATCTAAAAATCAAATTTTGGCATATTTAAAGGGGTTCTATGAAATCACCTCCTTCTTTGGATAATTATTTGTTTTGTTGAGTCTTGTAAAGCCATTGATGGGTTTGGTGAAGAAGGCAAAGTAGCGTCACAACATGGAAAAATTTCTTTGGTGGAGTCACCACGAGAATTTTCTTGAGTTTTTTTAATCTTTCCAATAGAGTTGCCAAAACATTTAAGAGTTATTTCAATGGAATCGCCACGGGATTCATCATCCCCAATATTTTGTGATTCTTGTATCTTTTTGAGGTCATTCTAATATCTCTGAATAATTCTTTAATAAACCTCGTGCATCTAGAGCACGTATCGATTTTCTTGAATCTTCTTTTTGAAACTTTGAAACATAGAGATTTTGGTTCTTCAATCAGATCTAAGACAAAGCCACATATATCTTGAAAATAAATTGTTCCCCAGTATTGTCACCAAAATGTTGATCTAAAATACTTTCTTACAGTCTTAAGCTCAACCTCATGAGGATATGAATCCCCCTGTGTTTTTAGAGAGGTGGTACTCCTCTTGTTCATATGATTCCAAGAAAATAAACAAAATTTGAGAAGGACCAGACTTAAATATTTACATTCAAGGAAAACAACACTTGATATTTTGTGACCAAGTGTTTTAAAAGAAACTCATAAGTACAATATTTACAATGTGAATAGATAAGATGCATACAGAATATAAGGATTGATATATCCATCACATTATTCATCAGAACATTTAACAATACCACAAATAGAGAGAACAATGAATGAACCACAAATAAAAGAGAGATTTAATTATCTTTCCATAAAGCACCAAAAATATTATGATAGATAAAACATTGGGTAACTCAAGCTTTTGATCAAAATATTTGAGAATACAATAATGTAATATCCCAAGTAGCTCTCTTGGAGTATCAAAAATAATAATGAGTCTTTAAATACAAAGGTAAATGCCTTTAAAAAAATGCATTTTCCCTTCTAAGAGTATTGGGATTGGGGTCTCGTAGACCATAAAATGAAAATACCTGGAAGATAAGAGAAGGACAACCAAGAATCATCCTAAATCCCACAGAATACTGAGAAGAGAAAGGCAAGATGACAAATGATTGTAGCAGAAATGGATAGAAGAAAAATTGAAAGAGTAAAGTTTATGTTTGACTCACTGTGGTAGAGAAACATAGTAACCTTAATTTTCTTGTAGTTGGCTCCTTTACAGGTACATGTTGTGGTTGAGGTGGCATAACTGCTCTCAATGTTCTTGAAGTAGTTAGGGTTTTTCTTTCTAGAAATTTCTATGATACCTTTTTGGACTAAACCAATTTTTATTTTTAATTTATTGAATTATAATTAATTAATTTATGTCATTAAAGTTCATGCCTCTAAGTAGGGACCACTTATTCCTTTAATAAACTTTATTTTCAAATTTTTCAATTTCACTGCCTTTAACAAAAGTGGAATGTGTTTTAATTTTATGAGTAAGATATTTTCCCTTTAAACCATGGAAAATATTTCAAATACAATCTTCATCATATCATCTTTCCAATGAGTCTTTCTGAACGTAATTTGGATTTCTGGATCTTAAGTTATAAGCTCAGGAAGTTGAGGTTCCAAGCAGATCTCTTATAAAACCAAGAAACACTAGTTGATTGTTATTTCAATTTTTTGGGTGGCTTACGACTAATTTCTCCTCTTGAAACCTCTTCCATCATCTTCCTTTCTGAATTACCTTTCCAACGAGGTAAAGTTTTCCCCAAATAGACACCCAAATCTTGAGTTATGGCTTCTAGAAATTCGTCGCTCAACAGTCGTTCATCTAACTCACGGGTTAATCTTAACCCTTAATCTAATTTCTTCCACTACATTAAAAGTTTGAATTTTTCCTTTAAAATGATATCTCACATGCAATGTGGTCAAGATTTTTTAATTTTTATAATGAAAAGGTTACCAAAGTACTCATCTGGAACAAACAAGACTATAGAGACTTTGGTGTAGCTCTTGTGCCTTGGGAAAATTTCATGAATTAATAAAATTTTGATGACGTAGTCAGCATCCAATCATAACCCAGTCAGTGCCCATGTCATCCATGTGTCACCCTTGGGTTGTTCCATGTCACTACCACATGTCATTATGGTATTGGTCCACCTCGCTGCCACATGTCATTTGAGGATATGTCCATGTCATCGCCACATGTCCCAATATGGTAGGTCCATGAAAAGGGGGAAGAAACTTAGAATAGGGAATCATAAAAAAAAATGAAATTTAGGGTTTGTGAAGTTATGAGAATGTGAAGGTAGAGGGTAAAAATGACCAAGTATGAGGTGAAAAGGGGGAATGGAGAGTGCATATTAGTGAGGTAAAACATGATGGTAAGTGTTGGAAGAATAAAACATGGTAAGTGTTGGGGAAATGAATGGAAATGAACTTAGAAATTGTGAAAATATAGAAAATGAAAAATGGAAATGAGAAAAGTAAAATGGAAAATGGAAATGGAAATGTAAAATGGAAAATGAAAATGAATATGTAAAATGGTAAATGGAAAATGAAAATGAATTATGGAAATAATGTGGAAATGAATTATGAAAATGACTAAGTATGGGACAAGGCCATTATGTGGGTCGTGGAAGTGAGAGGGCCATTCTTTAGAACATGGGATTGTGGACCTGTGGAACTAGAGATGTATGGAGAAAGGGTGAAGAGGTCCACACCAAAACGATAAATATGACTTAGGGAAATGGGGTGATTTATCCCACAATGAATATGAGACTAAGTATCGCATCAAGAACCAAGAAAATGATACTAAGTGTGGTTCCAAGAATCTAATTGAGGTTCCAAGAAAATCTTAGTTCCGATAAAAAATAATTTTGTTGCACATGGAAAATCACTCTATGGGCGATTGAACAAAATCCTAGATATCTTGAGCATATGGACTTAGATTTTTAATCCATAAAATGTGTGATGAAGCTGAGACTGAGGGATATGCTATGAAATGATAATATTTCAAAATTTCTTTCTTCTAATATGGATTTTTTTTATTATTCCAAGAGCGGGAAATCTAGTTGATCAAAGATGTTGATCAACATGAGGTTAGGTCCCTAACAAAAATTCATTCAACAATTGAGGGTTTTACCATTTTTCTCAAGACAACTCTGCAATTCATAAATTCAACCAATTCCATTATGAATTTACCATTCAAAGGTTAGAAATTGGATATTTTAACCCCTGAGTACAAATTTCCATAATTACAGGCAAATTCCCCCTGAAATTTCTCAACTACCACTTAGGAAATTATGTTAAACACTTTGCAGACATCCTCTCAATTGTTCAATTGCAAATTCATCTTCAGTGTGTTGTCTTTGGCCCATAAAGGCTCAGTGTTGAACCTGTGGCTCCAAAACCACTTTGTAACATACCCAACCACCCATGTGCTTGATGGGATTGCAGGGCACTGGAAAATTTCACAATTTCCCTATAATATCACCCATATTTATTAGCTTTGATGCCATTAAATTAATCAAACAATCTTCAAACCAACCATCCTTCTTGAAGGCTGATACCCAAACCACTATATAGGTCTACTATTCCAACTGGATTAATATGCCCTGCATATACAACAATTTGGAAATTCTAATAACATACAATCCATGCATAATTATAACAATTATAACATAAACAAATTATACATAAACACATGCATTATTCAATAGAATAATACACACAAAAGAACACTTATATTTTATTAAAAATCACCAACTGGTTGCAAACTTGAGACATTCCTCCCAGTCATAGACTATGTTGTTCATTCACTCTCAACAACAAGTCACCCCTGAACTGGGGTTATGACTTCACCAGGTAAAAGGTACTCTCGCCATTCCCACTAAGGTCACACAACACTCAAAAAAACAAGATAAGTCCAATGGCACCAACTCTAGCAGTAGTTCCACCTCACAGCCTCTCATTCCCCATAGTCTATCCCACCCAAGGAAGTGTACCCCTTCATTGCTCCAAAGTCCTTTAGTTGTCCCACTTCCCTTCCATGGCTTCAATAATAGGCCATCTTGGGAGTCTCAGAGCGCTATGGCACTTGTAACATAAGGTTTCTCTCAAATAATTATGGCACCCACTAGTCCAATACATAGGGAAACCTATTTCCAAAAATCCTCTCACCCAAATAGAATGTTCAATAGGCCTGACAACCTACTTCTTCAAATATAAACCCACAATGATTTACAAGGTTACATAAGATAATAGTGAAACAATAGCTCCATATCTCTCACTCTCCAGAACAATGTAATAATGATGGAAGGAATGAGAGAATTACACTAAATTCCCCCTTTAAATATGCATGTTCCCATCTTAACACATGGCACAAAAAGAAATATCTTTCTCCCGCTTGGTAATTCATTCCACCCCCTTAGGAACTTAGGATAAAATCATATCATAAGAATTAGGACCTTATAAATATATTATAATATTCCCTTGGCTTAAACCCCCTTGACTTAGCCCCTTTTCCTAATCCCTTAGCCCCCTTTCCCTCTCGTGGAGTCCTAGCCCCCCATACACTTTCAACTGACTTGGTCTACAACAATGATCTATTTTATTAATATATCTGAGTGATTACATTTTACAATGCTAGCTCATCGGTCTTTCAACATATTGTCTCTCCAGCCTAATAATCACACAAGCACTCTGGCCCAAAACATATATACAAAGGCACTCTGGCCCAAAACAACCTGGTTGACCAACCTATAAAACATATGTACATTTACAACTTGGGGTTCAGCCTGGGGGTATTACAATATGAAAGCACTTCATTTAGTCCTAGAGGAGAATCAAACTAGTGACCTCATAAGGGCCACTCATCAAGAATTGTGGTGTAGACAAGGATATAATTATGAGTCTAGAGTTAAGTCATTTAGAAGAGAAATTTACAAAGTTGTATAAGATTTAGAGTACTTATAATCAATTAAAGAAATTTTGGCTAAAATGGCAGTTAAATATTCAAAGAAAAAGGACATAACAATCCTTCCTAAGATTTAATCATTGGATACTCAGGTAACAAGCCAAAAAATTATAATTGAAACACTATGGCTCAAGATTGTAGAAAGTTACCTGAGGGGAATGAGCATTGAGGATGAGGGGTTTTTAGTTCATTCACCAAGAATTCAAGTCATTTATCATCATCAAATTAGATACTATGAAGATTACAAAATCAATGGCTCTATTAATTTTTCATCATTTTTTATATCATATAAAATAGTATTGTTAAAAAATGAAAGTTACATATGTGAATATGTATCTTTGTTAATCTCAAGGGAGAAAGGATTATGTAAGTAATTTAGAAACATGTAGGAAAATTTTTATTTCATAGGACAATTAATGTCGACTAGAAGATGGAAAAAATTATCATAATACATGATAGAGAACAATAAATATTTATAGACACAAGGTAGATCCACGGTAGATAAAATATGGCTAAGCAATGTTATCACACAAACCCACACTTCTTGAGATAAGTCCTAAATCTCAAGTGAGGCTTTGGTGTAACTAAGAGGAGACCATTGTCACTTCACCAACCGTCTTCTACACTTTAGGCTCTCTCTCCTCCAACTCGATGGGGGATTAGCTAGGATAGGATCACCGAGAATTTAGGGAAATGAATTCCAAGGTGATATGAAGAGAAAATCTAACAAAGAATTTTTAAAAGGATTAAGAATATGAATTTGTTGGAAGGACTAGAGACTAGTGTCTTTCCAATGGGCATATAGGGTCAACTAAGGCTCTTGTTTTAGAAATTACAAGTGAAACTAAAATGTTAATTAGGTTTGTCCACAACAAACCCTAATAAATGACCCTAGTTTCTCAATAAGTTTCTGATCCAGGTGGACATTGGTGGTTGCCCACCTATTCCACTAGATCAAATTACAGTTTCCATCTTGGTAGTTTTTCGACAGTTTTTTAGGTTCCAAACATCTGGGGTCATTTTGAGTCCCTAAACGATGTTTTTTTAAATTGGAAACACCCAATAGATTTTTTATGAGATGTATTGGGCCATTTCAAATGTGTGCTCCTCAGATAGACCTTTCTGACATGGTGCCAAGTGCCTCAAATGGATATCATATGAAAAAGCTACGGCCTTGGGAAGTTGGCGTATCAACTACCCCCATCGGGGCCCACAATGTTTTAGTGTTTCATCTTCTGGGGTTAGGGTTTTATCACTTATGATTTATGTTAAAAATTCTTTTGAAGCTTCATTGTAATCTTCTTCTTGTGAATGAGCATAGCCGACACATCTCTCTTTGGAGATAAGTTACCGCCATTTTAGTTAGCTTGTGTGCTTTGCATTTTACAGTCTTTTGTATTCCAGACAATCATTAATAGAATATGAGTTTTACAGTATTATTGTGTTCCTTGCAATATCTCTGTGTACTTTCTTGTTATTGTCTTTGTTGTATTTCTTCCTTCATGTCGTTCTCAAAATAATCTAGATCAGTGGTATTAGAGAAGTATGCTCCTTGTCATTCTTAGTGCACATCCTCAATGAGGTCAGGGTATAGAGAGTTGGGTCTCGAGATTATTTCTCTTGAGGATAACCGCTCTTTACCTTCCAATAAATCTCCCATCGTGAAAGAAAAAAGGGACAATGGAGAAGGAGATCCTATCAAATTGTTGCTCGATAAATCCCTTGTGTGACAAAGGAATGAGATGATGGATAATTTCACCCAGATCCTTCGACAGTTGCCAACAAAAACGAAGGCACCTTCAACCAACAGTCACTTTAGAGGTGATTCCATTTAAGGTACAAGTTTTATCCAAGTGGATATCGGTGGATTCCCACCTATTCCACTAGCTCAAATTACAATTTCCATCTTGGCATCTTTTCTACAATTTTTCGAGTCCCAAACTTTTGGGGTCGCTTTGAGGCCCATATGTGACATTTTTTTGACTTGGAAGTGCCAAATAGTTCTATGTTGGGATGTATTGGGCTATTATAAATGTGTACTACTCTGCTATACCTTTTTGATGGGGTACCAAGCACCCCAAACAAATATTGTATGAAAACGGTGCGCCCTTGGGAAGTTGATGTATCAACTACCCCCATCGGGGCTCACAAACCTTTTGGTGTTTCATCTTTTGGGGTTAGGGTTTTGGATGTTTAGGGTTTTCTCATTTATGATTTATGTTAAAAGGGCCTTTGGAGCCTCATTGTAATCAACTTCTTGCGAATGAACATAGTCGACACATCTCCCTTCATAGATAAGCTACCACCATTCTAGCTAGCTTGTGTGCTTTTCGTTTTACAGTCTTTTGTATTCAAGAAAATCATTAATAGAATCTAAGTTTTATTGTATTACTGTGTTCCTTGCAACTATGTATTTCCTTGTTTTATCTCTGATATATTTCTTCCTTCATTTCGTTCTCAAAATAATCTGGATTAGTGGTATTAGAGTAGTCTTCTCCTTGTCGTTCTTAGTGCATGTCCCCGACGAGGTCAGGGTATAGAGAGTTGGGTATTGAGATTGTTTCTACTGAGGAAAACCGCTCTCACCCGCCTAAGAAACCTCCCATGGTGGAAGAAAAGAGGGAAGATGCAGTAATATATCCCATCAAATTGTTTCTCGAGGAATCCCTCGCATGACAGAGGAATGAGATGATGGATAATTTCACCCAGATCCTTTGATGGTTTCCAAAATCAACAGAGGCACCTTAAAACAATAGTCACTTCAGAGGTGTGATGCCCTTTAGGGTACAAGTTAACTTTGATATTCCTTTATTTGAAGGCTAGATATATGTTGATGCTTTGGGAAAATGGTTAAGTCTTCTAGAGGGTTATTTCTCTGTCCAAAAATTTTCCAACAATGAAAAAATCACCTTCGTGCTCCTTAAGTCCCTTCCCCGTGTCATAGATTGGTGTGAGACTTATTGTGATCAACATTTCGAGGACGAGTCTGTAACTTTTGGGCCAGGACGCACTGGGGATGATTTTATTGATTCTCTCAAGGAGAAATACTACCCTATTGGAAACCACGATGACAAGTACACGAGATTGACAACTCTATGTCAGGAGAGAGACCAAATGGTGTTGGAGTACACCAACATATTCCATAACTTGAAAACAAAGATTGGTATTAAAGACTCCAAGTGGAACTTGGTTTTAAAGTATCGTAGTGGCCTACACAGGTACATCTAAACATATATATATAGTTCTTGGACATCTCCTCACTAGGAGTCGATTGTCAATATGTTATCAAGATCGAGCAAAAGTTCAAAAAAAAGAATAAGTGAGATTTTGTTTCTGCAAACCCATTGCAGCAGAATCTTAGTAAGGGTGGCCCTAACTCCAATGGAAAAGGACATAGAAAGAATGGCCAGTCCTAGGATAACCAATCCAAGCCACCAACAAAGAAGGCTAGTGGGAAGTTGAAGAAGGACATTGGAAAGTGGTGTGAGTTCCACAAAAGCCTTCGCACAATACTGATGAATGTTTCTCCAAATAGTCATTGTTGGTTGAGATGAAAGCCTCAAGGTAGAATGATAACTCATACTCTAATTCAAAACTGGGAAAGGAAAAACGGATCATTGACGCAGAACCCAATGTCACCATTGCTACCACAAAAGTCCAACCAGAGGAACCATAGTAGCCTTAAGAAGGGAAGCGCCTCTTCCACTCATAGATGTGGGTGAATGAGACCCCACTCCATTTCATTATTGATTGCGGTACCCAGAAGAACCTAATATCAGCAGAGGTCATCAATATGTTGAACCTGAAAACGACGTCACATCCTCATCCATACACCATCGGTTGGATTAGCCAGGGGTGGGGTATCCACATCTGCCAAAAATTTTGACTGCACTACGAAATCAAACACTTCAAGGAAAAGTATTGTGTGATGTTTCCCCCCTTGAATCTTGTGATGTTTTTTTAGGACAACCATTTATGTGGAAGCATCATGTTGTTTATGAATCTAGGCCCCGTAGTGTCATTATTACTTTGGGAGATCAAATCTATAGGGTATCACAGGTAGTCCCAAATAATGCAGTCTCTTTGACCTCCACGAAGCAGTGCAGAAAGGTGGTCTCTCAAAAGGGGATATTTGTCATCTTTATGGTTCATTTGGAAGGTTAAGGAAAGGTCACTGCAACCGCCAAAAACTTTGCATGGGGTCTCTCTACACATCAACAGTAGGTGGAAAAGATAGTCAAAGAGCACAAAGACATATTTTCCTCAGCTACTAGGGTGTTTTTGCACTGTTAGGTAAAGAAATCAATTGATTTGACTCTCAGTGTTCCTCTACCTATGGCCTTGTTTACATGCATTTTTTATGGAGAATGAAGAAATCAAACACCAGATCCAAGAGCTAATTTTGCAGGGCCACATCAGACCAAGCTCCTCATCTTGCGGGAGCCTAATTTTTATAGTACAGAAGAAGGACATGACATGGATAATTTGTGTTGATTACAGAGCCCTGAATAAGATCACAATCAAGAACCGATACCCAATCCCCTAGATTGATGATCTTCTCGATCAGCTCAAGGGAGACAATTTTTTTAGTAAGATTGATCTGAAGTCAATCTACCACTAGGTGTCAATTGACCTAACTGATGTATAGAAGACAACCTTCAAGTCTAAAGAAGGTTTCTTCGAGTGGTTGGTCATGCCTTTCGACTTGACTAATTCCCCAGACACATTCATGCAAATGATGGATGGCATATTGTGTCCATTCACAAACTCCTGTGTAGTTGTATATCTAGATGACATCCTCATCTTCAACAAAACTTGGGAGGAACATTTGAATCATATTCAATAGGTCTTGGGTACCCTACGACAACAAAAGTTATATGCCAATTCAAAGAAGTGTTCCTTCGACATAGAAATATTCCAATATTTAGGATATATCATGGATGAGTAGGGTGTGCATGTGGATCCATCCAAGATCCAAGTCATTTGTGGCTGGCCAACCTTGAATACAATGATCGAGTTGCGCAACTTCTTGGGCCTCGCCAACTTCTACCGCAGGTTTGTGTTGGGGTTCTCTCATATCGCTTGGGCCCTAGGCCAAGTGACCAAGGTTGGAGCGAAGGCCAAGTTTGTGTGGGTTGCGTCCCAACAAAAAGTATTTAATGATTTGAAATTATGCCTCTAATCATCACCAATCCTTACTCTTCCAGACCTGCAATAGTCATTTGAGATTGAAACAGATGATTCCTATTATGTTATCGACACAGTCCTCACTCAACATGGGTATATAATATCCTATCACAATGAAAAAAAATTGATGTTGTTCACAGATACCCCACCTACAACAAAGATATGTACTCCATTATGTAGGAATATTGACAATGGAAGCATTAAATTTGGGGGAAGGAAACAATCATCGACACTAATAGTAGGCCTCTTCAATTCATGTAGACACAAGGAAAGTTATAGAATGATTTCCATCATAAGTGGTCCATGTACCTACATCAATTCCACTTAAACATCAAGTACAAGAAGGGAAACACCAACCATGTTGTAGGTTGCCTCAGTCGACCCCCGGTAGTGGTACTAACCACAGTTCTTAACTTATGTGATCATGAGACGTCTAGGTGGCCACAATCATACAATAATGAATCTAACTTTGTTGTTTCCTATCAGAAATTGATTGTAAAAAAATAGTTCCATACTTTCATCTCCATGATGGATTGCTATGCCATCTGAGCCATCTCTATTTTCCTTCAAGTGGGTGTGCAATCTGGGAATCTCATTACAGTCGAGTAGCAAGACATTTTGCTGCAGAAAAAACAGTGGCAGTACTACAAAAACATTTTTATTGGTCGAAGCTTCGACAAGATGTCTGAAAGTACATCATATCATGTACTGCCTACACCATTGTCAAGTTATCCATTAAGAAACATGGGCTATACACCCCTCTTCTTACTTCAGATAGGCCTTGGGAGTCCATCTCCATGGATTACATGTATGGTCTTCCTTCAACCAAGCATGGGAACGATTGTGTCTTTGTGGTCATTGATCGATTCTCTAAGATGGCAGTTTTGGCACCCTACAAGAAGATAATCATAGCCTATACCACCTCCAAGATATTCTTTGAACATGTTTGGGTTCATTTTGGGCTCCCACGAACCATTATCTCAAATCGATACAACAAGTTCCTTAGCACTTTTTGGTCAAGTCTATGGTCAATGATGGACACCAGGATGACTAAATCGACTGCCTTACACCCACAGAATGATGGAAAAACAAAGGTAGTCAACGGGATGATTTTCCATATCCTGAGGATGTATAATTACAAACATTTGTGCCCATGGGATGAAATCCTTCCTTATGTTCAACATATCTACAACATATCCCTCCATAGCTCTATTGGCCACAACCCTTTTCAAGTGTTCTTGGGGTTCCAACCATTGGCCCCCATTGGCATAGCTCTGCCCATTGTAGTTGCACAAGAAGGGTCCTCCCATGCTCACACTGAGACTAATCGATCAACCAAATTTGTTGAGCGAATCCAACACAACCAACAACAAGTTCATGATATTTTTCATAAAGCCCATGGTAAGTACATGTAGTGCCACGATCAGCATTGGGTACTACACAAGTTTTAGGTGGGAGATAAGGTAAGGTTTCATTTCCAGAAAGAGTGACTCCAAGGACCCCATTAGAAGATAAGCCTATTCTGATACGGTCCTTACACCATCACCAAGTTTATGGGTGAGAATGATTTTGAATTAAGTATTCTTCCTTTCCTTGCATTGCACCTGGTATTTAATGTGGAACTACTTCGACCATATTTTCCACTTCTCTTGAAAACTTTGGACACATCCAAACACTTTCCCCTACATAAATAAATCTTGATTACATTGAATAGGAGACATTTGATCAAATCATGGAAACCAAGATGAAGGTCACCCACTAGCAAAACATCCAACTCTATCGAGTCATCAAAGCATGGCAGTTTCCTCATCAAGGCAAGTGGCTCACCAAGAGTCATATTCAACAGAAGTTTCCCCATTTGATGGAGGAACTTGATGAAATGGATACCATTTCTTCCTAAGGGGGGAGGACTGATCCAGGTGGACATCAGTGGTTTCCCACCTATTCCACTAGCTCAAATTATAGTGTCCATCTTGGAAGTTTTTCAACAGTTTTTCGGGTCCCAAACTTCTGGGGTTGTTTTGAGGCTCTAAACAACATTTTTTTGAATTGGTAGTTCCAAATATATTCTTGTTGCAATGTATTGGACCATTCAGAATGTCTACTACTTGAGTAGACCTTTCTGACGGGGTACCAAGTGCCCCAAACAGAGATCGTATGCAAAATTTTCTCCCTAGGAAAGTTGACATATCAACTACCCCCATCGAGGCGCACAAACATTTTGGTGTTTCATCTTCTGGGTTAGGGTTTTGACTGTTTAGGGTTTTCTCATTTATGTTTTATGTTAAAAAGGAATTTGGAGCCTCAATGTAATCATCTTCTTGTGAATGAGCATAGCCGACACATCTCTCTTCAGAGATAATCTACCACCATTCTAACTAGTTTGTGTGCTTTGCATTTTACAGTCTTTTGTATTCTAGACATTCATTAATAGAATATGATTTTTATTGTATTATTGTGTTCCTTGCAATATCTCTATGTATTTCCTTGTTATATTCCTACCTTCGTGTCGTTCTCAAAATAATCTAGATTAGTTTCAAGAAGTTTGAGGGGGAAATTCTCCACTAGAATTCCTCTAATAGCTTTGAGAAGAGATCTATCAAAGAAAGTAGAAGAGGGTGCACCACTACCACTAGAGAAGCACAAACACACTTGCTATCATTCATAAATAAAATCCACAAGGAAATCAAGAGAACCACTTACTCATCAAAACACACACAAACCCATTCATCCATTGATCATCCATCCATTATGAAGCATCCACAAGATAGCATCTTCATGAGAACACTCTAGCTAGCCATCCATAACACAAAAGAAAGGATAAAAGTCTCCAACAAATTTTGACTTAAATTCTAATGGGTTTCTCCCCCAATCCAACCATGAGTACAAATGAGGAAGTGCATCTCTATTTATAGAGTGATGCTCACCTTCCTTTACAATAAAATTTTAATATATCATGAGATACCCTAAAATTTAGCCTATGGAAGAGAAAAATACACTCTTCTCCAACTAACTAATTTAAAATACATTAAAAATCAAGTGGTCAAGCCACATATACAATGATCAAGTGAAACAAGCCCTAAAGAGAAGGATGCCTCCTCTAATGAAGGGAAAAAGTGGCTCCAAGGTGTAGTGTCCAACCTCCAAACGTTGCCCAAGGGTGAATTCTTTCACAAATTATGCAAGCAAAGTTCCCAAGTATCCTCCAAGGTGGATGTGTGGCCTCCAATGGTGAAACATTCCTCCAAAGCATGAACAAAAAAAAAACTTCCGCAAGGGGCGGCCCCTCCAAGTCTACTCCAATAATCAACATGTGACATTTTCAAGGTGGAATCATCATCAAATTATGAAACAATAACTCCTCAAATCAACCCCATAAGTCAGATATGAAATCTTCAATGCATGAAAATCAATCATCTCAGGGTTACTTCATAAGTGGGATGACTTTTCTTCTAAGACTTCTCCAAGATACATCCTTAAAACATGTACAAGAAAAGTCTCCAAGTTGGGTTGTAACCTCCAAAATGTCCACAAATTCAATAAACAACCTTCAAAAAAGTATATGTGAATGCTTGAAGTTAATAATCTACCCCAAAATGTGAAGTGATGTCAAAACAAAAGTCCTCAAAGCTAGGATGGTTCATCACATGGCTCAATAGTTTACTATCAAAGGTATGATTTCACGTGCCAAGCCACCCAAAACTTATATGAATCCTCCTATGTATTGGATTCTCTCCAAGATATCACTTGTTTTCATTTCAATAAACAAAATGTACATGATTTAAATCCTACCACTATAGGTTACAGTTGGGTCTCCCAAACTATTGTTCTATTGGCAAGGACAATACCTTACATTCAACAACAAATTGGAGATACTATGATGTAATAGGCTATATTTACGCCAAAATTGTTTCTCTTCTCCTGTCACATGAAAAACACAATATTCATGGTTGAATAGGACATGTCAACAAGTGAAATGTTGTAGCTAAATTAAAGAGACCAAAACATACCTCAAAGCAGTTAGACCACATAACAAAAGATACCATGTCACGACCATCCTATGTTATAAAAGGCTTTGAGGGCCCCTTCAACATAGATGTGGTGGCTTCCAAGAGTGATCATCCTTCAACCAATGCAAGTATCATGTTCTACCAAATGTATGCAAGCGAAAGGGATCAAGGGAACAATCAACTAGAAATAGTGACCAACCATACTAGGAAACCATAATTAAAAGGCTCTTGAAATCCCATGTAAAATGATGAATTACAAGCTAGTGAATGCTACCCCTATGCCCCAACCATAACTATTTTAATGATGCCTTCTTCTTATGTTTCAAACATTTCTTAACATGCTCCTCTTGTATAATCTTTGTGGACACCTTACCCCATTTATGCATGAAATATATGCCAGGCCTTAATCTATCGATGATGTTTGTGTGTGTAAAAATTGTTCATGAACAAAACATGATTCCTTCCTTCATTGTGACCCTTATTAAAATGGGATAGGATATATGTCTTAAATAAATCAAATGTATTGACAGTGTTTGTCAGGGTCAAATTGTAAAATCAAAAGTCATGGATGACTTACTTGTTGAGGTAGGCCTGTTGTAAAATCATATTCAGACCTGATATGGTATATTCATAACTCAATAGATAAAGTCAAATCATACTGCTTTGATTCTTGGAATGGAAATAAGACTTAAACATATCCAAAATTATTTTTCCTCTTTATCTGGTACTGATCCATAGGATCTTTTAATGACTATGGTTGAGTTTTAAATTACATGTGTTAATTAACCCTTTTAAGAAGCTTAATGAAAGAATGAGGAAAAGAGAGGAATTATGACAGCCATATACACATATGCAGATCTAAAATTAAGTAATAAACAGCAAACCATAACATGAGAATTGATAACGGAGTTCGGCACAACGTTGCCTACGTCTCCGGACCTTTGTCTCTATGGGGGAGGCTTCTTTATTTCTGATCAAAAGCTCAAAAGTACATCGCAGCAATGCCAATTGGCTACAAGACTGATCTGGTCATGTTCTTTTAGATCTCTAGAACCCAGCAAAGAAAACAGCACGCAAAACGGATGTCCGGAGCTCCTAGAAATGGCCCGCAAGCGTCTGCTCCTCAATAGCTTCCCTACATAAAAATGGCTTTGGCTTGGCTTCCCTTCAGCATAACTCTTCTCTGATTGTCCTCTATGGCCTCAAACAAGCCTGGTTTTTATAGATCTGAAGTTGGTTATCCATCCCCAACTTCCTCCCAAAATTTGGGCTCCAAAAATGCCCAATATCTCCCAAAAATGGATAAAATCCATTAGTTACAGGCATAAAAATCAAATAAAATTCCAAAACATTGGAAAAAACCCACTTTTGTTTAAAAATAGGCTATGTAGCCCCCTAGAGTTGGGCGCGCGCCCTCAAAATAGGGTCATATGAGCTATTTTGGGCCAAGCACTAGCCCAAAGGGCTAAGCACTGGCCCATTCTCGCGCTGGCTCTTGGTTCTTAGGGCTCTGCATAGATCCTCGGCCTAACAACAAACCCGAGCCCGGAGGGATAGGCCCCACGATACGCTGGTGGTTATATGGTGGCACGGGGGCCAAGGGTTGGACCCTTATTCAAACTCCTGCATATGGTGCCTGCGCCCTCGGGTGTATGGGCGTTACGACCACGGTTGAAACCATGGGCTGGGGCTAAGCCCCAACCCTTTCCACCTCCACCCATTACATTGTTTTAATTCAAATAAAATATATGCCATATACATAGTAAGAACCAACAGTGGCTCAGGTGGTTATCCCGGTCCTGCCAGCCCGTAGCATAGTGGAGGTCGGGGATTCGACTCCGGTGGTGAACCCATAATTTTGCATAACCCGAACGAGCCAACCAAAGAGTGCCACGTGGCAGCCCATGACTGGGCCACGTGGCACCTCTCCAACCAATCAGACTCTGCCACCTGTTGAGCACCAAATGGTCCACGTGTCTGCCACGTACCCTGCCACCTGCCAGCCTGTGCCACGTGTCTACCACGTCACTGCCCTGTCATCCTGTGCCACGTGTCTTCCACGTCAGCCTGTGCCACGTGTCACCCTTACAATGGTGACACGTGTCACCCTCTGACTGGTCCAACTGTACCTGTCGTACTCCCTGTCACCTGCCACGTGTCATCACCAGAAACTACCATGTCAGTTGTATGGCCGTGCGGCCTGTACAGTCAGCCTGCCACATGGCACTGTACGGACTGTACAGTCATCCACTTTTTTTGCTTGTTTGGGTTTTCGGACAGAATGCGATATCTTTCGCATACAAATCTCGTTTGACGAAGTAAATATATGGTCGGAATCAGGAAGACGAGACGGACGCAATGGCGTTGGTTTCGTCGGATTCCGAGCACTTTCATTTTTTAGCCTTTTTGAGCACTGTCAGGCTCTTGGATCCGATTATGGATTAC
>SNQJ01S0036260.1:72063-89422 GCA_010110895.2 Picea sitchensis
TGAAAGAATGAGGAAAAGAGAGGAATTATGACAGCCATATACACATATGCAGATCTGAAATGAAGTAATAAACAACAAACCATAACACGAGAATTGATAACGGAGTTCGGCACAACGTTGCCTACGTCTCCGGGCCTTTGTCTATGTGGGGGAGGCTTCTTTATTTTTGTTAAAAAGATCAAAAGTACATCACATCAATGCCAATTGGCTACAAAACTGATCTATTCATGTTTTTCCAGATCTCTAGAACCCAGCAAAGAAAACGGTACGCAAAACGGATGTCCGGAGCTCCCAGAAATGGCCCGCAAGCGTCTGCTCCTCAATAGCTTCCCTGCATAAAAATGGCTTTGGCTTGGCTTCCCTTCAGCATAACTCTGCTCTGATTGTCCTCTATGGCCTCAAACAGGCATGGTTTTTATAAATCTGAAGTTGGTTATCCATCCCCAACTTCCTCCCAAAATTTGGGCTCCAAAAATGCCCAATATCTCCCAAAAATGGATAAAATCCATTAGTTACAGGCATAAAAATCAAATAAAATTCCAAAACATTGGAAAAAACCCACCTTTGTTTAAAAATAGGCTATCTAGCCCCCTAGAGTTGGCCGCACGCCCTCAAAACAGGGTCATATGAGCTATTTTTGGCCAAGTGCTAGCCCAAAGGGATAAGCGTTGGCCCATTCTCGCGCTGGCTCCTGGTTCTTGGGGCTCTGCATAGATCCTCGGCCTAACAACAAACTCGAGCCCAGAGGGATAGGCCCCACGATACGCTGGTGGTTATATGGTGGCGCGGGGTCCAAGGGTTGGCCCCTTATCCAAACTCCCGCATATGGTGCCCGTGCCCTCGGGTGTATGGGCGTTACGACCACGGTTGAAACCATGCACTGGGGCTAAGCCCCAGCCCTTTCCGCCTCCACCCATTACATTGTTTTAATTCAAATAAAATATATGCCATATACATAGTAAGAACCAACAGTGGCCCAGGTGGTTAGCCCGGTCTTGCCAGTTCGTAGCATAGTGGAGGTCGGGGGTTCGACTCCGGTGGTGAACCCATAATTTTGCATAACCCGAATGAGCCAACCAAAGGGTGCCACGTGGTAGCCCATGACTGGGCCACGTGGCACCTCTCCAACCAATCAGACTCTGCCACCTATCAAGCGTTGAATGGTCCACATGTCTGCCATGTACCCTGCCACCTGCCAGCCTGTGCCACATGTCTGCCACATCACTGCCACGTCAGCCTGTGCCACGTGTCTGCCACGTCAGCCTGTGCCACGTGTCACCCTTACAGTGATGACACGTGTCACCCCTTGACTGGTCCAACTATACCTATCGTACTCCCTGTCACCTGCCACATGTCATCACCAGAAACTACCACGTCAGTTGTACGGCCTGTACAGTCAGCCTGCCACGTGGGACTGTATGGATTGTACAGTCATCCACTTTTTTCCCTGTTTGGGTTTTCGGACAGAACGCAATATCTTTCGCATACGAAGCCCGTTTGACGAAGTAAATATATGGCCGGAATCAGGAAGACGAGACGAACGCAATGGCGTTGGTTTCGTCGGATTTCGAGCACTTTCATTTTGAGCATTTTTTAGCCCTGTCAGGCTCCTGGATCCGATTCTGGATCAGGTACTAACTCCACATATGTGCCTTCCAGAAATATACATCATACATGTATTACACCATGACACTATAAAGGGTTTCCTCCATACCACAAACCAATTTAGAGTGATGAAAACCACTTTGAAATCCCCATACAAAATTGTGGATAACATTTGGTTCCAACTTGGGGATATGTGTTCTTCTCGAGGGTGCATGAGAACCTCAGATTCTCATCATATGCATGTGAAGCTCAACATTTCATGAGTGTAATGGATTTCTCTTTGTGTGCTTGATCATCATATAAAATAGGGAAATATTAAAGTTTGAGTGCTTATAGGCTAGAACCTCTATCACTGTTGGGATAAATATGGAATTTTGAGTGCTTATAGGCTAGAACCTCTTGGGTAGTTAACTTGTTTCGTTACTTTTAGGGAAGAGCTCTTAGTTGATCAAGTGTAGGTCTTACTTTAGGAATTAGGACCAAGAGGTTCTTTCAACCTAAATCCATTGCAAGAAAGTCAATTTCTCTTATGATCATCACCTAAGATACCTCCAATAAGATTATGTATTTTCTAATAACATTTAACTTTAATCCCATACATGAAACCAAATACTATCCTCCATCAAAATTTAACCGTGTAACCAAAAAAAATCCATATATATTACATATTAAAATAAATCAAACATTTTAAAATTTTTGTTTAACATTTTTAATTTAATATATAACAATAAAGTTTTAAAATTTTTGTTTAACATTTTTAATTAAATATATAACAATAAAGGGTGGTGTATAAATTATACACCATTCATACTTCCACATAGACATGTGACAATGGGCATCTATCCATATCCATCGATCACCTCAATTCCACATATGCCACATCCATCATCTACCATCTAACATACTAGACATGGGAAACTCGTTATCTATCTCTCATGCATATGACCAACAGGTAGAAGATAAAGCATGTGTCCCAATTTCGATTCGACATGCATATGACTAACGGCTAAAAGATAAAGCACGTGTCCCAATTTCAAACCGCTATCCACTAATCCCGTGGCACAATCACTGGTAGCTGTTTGTGAATAAGAGTTTTTATCGATTTACTTGAAATTTTGTTTCTATTTATAAGTTTCGTTAATTAAAAATATTTAATAAAATAAAATATTCATTATTATCTGAATATAAAGATTACATTATATAAATATGTTAAAAAATTAAAATAATTTACGTCCAAAGAAGTACACCTATTGACAATGAGCATATTTAATAGGTTTTTAGTTCTTAATAAGTTTTTTATGGACGAGATTAAATATGTCTAAAATATTTTTAGTCGTCACAATAAATGAATGGCTCTGATTTCATCCATTAACTTGTGAGCTGTTATAAAGACATCGTTTATATGTTTACTTTTTTACATTTACCTAATCATGTTTAAAAATCACTGTGTTCACTAACTTATTGCCACTTCTACCTGATTAAAAAATATTAAAATATTCACACAAGTATTAAGGCGTTTAGATATTCACACAGTTATTCGCACAGTCTTAAGCCACCTTTCGACATTCACCAGCCGCGAGTTAAAGGCTATACTAATTTATTTATCATTTAAAAAAATTTAATAAAATTTGTAATATTTTATTTATCATTAAAAATTCAAATAAAAATAAAAATAAATAAAAAAAAACAAAAATTAAATTTTTAAATCTAACGATAAAATATCAATAATTAATCATTATTTTGAAGTTCTTAACCAAAAACTCTAAATTAGACAGGAATTTGACAACATATTAATTGTAGAAAATCATAATGCGAAATTATATATATATATATGGGGTAATAAATGCTTTATAGTAGGGTGGATATATTCTTGTTTAGTTTTCTAAATTTTTAATATAATACTTTTATTTTATTTATTTGAAAAAGGAACCAATGCTGGAAGTTCACAGACATTACACGTACTTCAGACTTAGCAGGGTCAATTCTGGTTGGCCATGCTAAGTTAGTTTCAKTAGATGAAGTTTATAAAAACTTGTCATAAATCCATGACAAAGGAATTTTGATGTAATATGTTTTTATATGGAATCWAACAAAACACTACATGCTTAATTCAAAACATTAAAATCAAAATAAAAGTACATATTACAGGTTGTTTGGCCATGCTAGCTTAARTTAGTTTAAGTAGATGAAGTTTATAAAAACTCGTCATAAATGTATGACAAAGGAATTTGGATGTAATATGTTTTTATATGGAATCAAACAAAACATTAAATACTTAATTTAAAACATTAAAATCCAAGTTTAAGTAGATGAAGTTTATAAAAACTCGTCATAAATGTATGACAAAGGAATTTGGATGTAATATGTTTTTATATGGAATCAAACAAAACATTAAATACTTAATTTAAAATATTAAAATYCAAATAAAAGTACATGTTATAGGTTGACTTGATAAAATTTAAGGGTAAACAATATGTACTCTGCAACATAGTATTTAATGTTTTATATGTCAGGATCTAAAAAATCTTGAAATSAGGATATCAATATGCATTAGACAACAGAGCATTTAATGTTCTATATATTGGGATATGTACAATCCAATCTAAAACACTTTAAGTTTGGTTATCAATATGCACCGACCAAAAGAACATTTAACTGATTCTTCCCCCTTTGCCAATAACCAGAATGTCTTTATCTATATTGGCAATGCCTTGTAAGTGTAAGTTCACATAGCTTTACATTGAAACATACGATAAAACAACACAGAGTGCAGGTTGAGCAAAACCATACAAAATATCAAATTTTCACCAACAACTATAATTGATCTGTTTAATACTTAAGTCTTGCTATCAATATGCATGGGGAGCAGAGCATTTATTACTCGATTTGTTGGGTTATTTACTATCCCATCTAAAAGTATTTGACGTTGGCTAAACGTTCTATCTTTTGGGTTTTCTAGCAAGAATTGGTCGGAATCCGGTGATGTAAATTTGAACAAAATCTCTATTTTATGTTGTTTCAATTGTCTTTCTGAATGCATAAATGGATTCAGCGTGCTTAAAAAAACCTGGAACATTTGGATAACCAGATTTAAACATTATATGGTTTCGCTTAACTTGCAGCCTATGCTACTTTTACGTATGTTTCAGTGTAAAGTTGTGTGTAAACGTACAAGGCATTGCCAATATGGACGGAGACATTCTGGTTATTGGTAACCGTGGAAGCATTCCATCTTGGGAAGCTCAAGGCATATAATGAACGGTCCACTCATTTGTCAATGGCAGAAAACTATAGACGAACTGGAGAGGAGATTGATCTTAGGAGTAATCTAACTCGGGAGCAATCTTCTCTTTTTTTAGGTAAAAAATGGGTCTGAATCCGGTTAGATTTTCAGGGGTAGCTTGAGTTTGGCATGGATCAAAGTTCCATGCATTTCAAAACTTTTTCTCAGGGGGTTTTCTCCATTTTAAACCAACCCAGGTGCTCAGAAAATCGATCAGACTTCTATATTCGCAGGAAATTTAAAACCGCACTGCCGAAAAAAAGTTAGCACACTCTTTCATCTTATTGAGTAAATTAGGTTGAGGTTGCTTATTTTCAAACTTGATCAGTGTTTATTTTCAAACTTGCAAACACTGAGAGTTCTAACGGTGTTCGCCTACGTTAACAAAGTGTGTCACAATCATTTTAACAATGCCAAACAAAAGTTGTAGACTTACTGGTTCATTGTTCATTGAAGCTTGTGCACTTACTTGTTCATTGAAGCTTATTGAATGAATCAACAAAATTGAAGTTATTATTGAAATCATTTGTGCACTTGTTCATTGAAGCTAATGGAATGAATCAACAAAACTGAAGTCATGTCCTTCTGTCGATAACGGAGATTATATGGAGAATTGGACATAAAGGGCAATTAAACTAGTGACTAAATTAATGACCTCATAGAGGCCACCCATTAAGGGTGGTATGTAGAGGACACAATTATGATTATAGAGTTAAACTCTTGAAAAATAAAATGTATTAAGTTAGTAATTGGTAAAAAAAACTTTTGGATAACATGGTGGAGGACATTACTTGTAATGTTGCAAAGATAATAAATTAGATCAAATTTTTATTGGGGAAAAAGGAAGTGGGAGTCAATCTTCAAAGTCAAAGGACATAACAATCCTTTCCAAAATTCACTCATTTGATACTTTAGTAGCAGACCAAAAAATTATGATTAAAAGAATGTGACACAAAATGGTAGTAAAGTGCCTTCAGAGAGTGGGTATTGAGGGTGAAGGATTTTAATAGTTCATTTAAGAAGAATTCCAATCATTTATCATATTTAAATAAGTTATTGTGGAGATCAAGAAATTGATGTTTCCGTTACATTTTATCATTTACAAGTATTATTGTTAAAAACCAAAGGTTATATATATATGTGTGTGTTTTTATTTAGATAAAGAATATATAAACAACATAGAAATAAGTAACAAAATATTGATTTGATAATAATACATATTGATATTATAAAACTAGTATGTATGTTATGAATACATAATTAAACATATTAAACATATCTACTTACAATATACATTAAATATTCTTATTATTGTGAGTTACACAATAACTTCATAAAAACGAGAAGAACAAATCCAAAAAAACACCTTTGTATCCACATAATATAATTATAAGTCAATGTGTCAAATAATGACAATATTAACTTCTAGTATTGATCATTATCCAACTACACTATGGAAAAGACGACTGTTTACATTTAAATTTGATTGCTTACATTTAAATTTGACCCTTATATACTTTCATTAGGGTCATTATATACATTTCATAGAACCCCTTTGAAAATATTTGTAGTAAAGGGTTTTACATATGATAAAATCAAATGGTTTTTTCAAATTCTGTTTTATCCATAAGTAATTCTTGAATTGTGTCCTATTTTATTATGGATTTTCTACTGTATTTCAATATGACTTTTTTATAGTAATTTTGTATGGTAGTTTATTGGAAGTTGATCTCCAATAATGTGTCTTTGAATTCTTAGCTATGTATTATGCTTTCAAGTTCATGTGTTCACTATTGGTTGTAATAGTTAAGGGCTTCAGAGTAGTGGAGCATCTACTTCTTTTTTTGAGAGCTATGAAATGAAATCTACTTCTCTTTTTGAGATGTGTGAAATGAAATATCTTTGAGGTTTGATTCAAAAATCTTGTTGCTTATTTGTTCTTTGGGTTGCTTAGTGCTTGATCTTGTGGTAGTTAGACCAATACCAACTAAGTTCCCAAACTATGTCCAAGAGCAACAATGAAGGAAATGTTGAGTGGATGGAAAAAAATGTCCAGGGGGCAATTAAGTCTACACTGGGGAAAATGTTTTTTGGATATATTTAGTAGCTCAACAATAGAGAAAAACACCCTAGACATGAGATAAAAATKACTAGAGGTAACTTCATAGAGAAAATTACACCCACACAGTATAAACAACGAAGATTTATTTTGCTTGAACACCTATCTTCAAGAAGACTGCACTCTACAAAAATAAGCACGCTACAAAAATATATATTGTTAAATGTCTTAATATTTCTATGGAAAATACACATTTTCTCTAGTGTAACAAACAAAATATCTTGAAGCATCTTCAAATATGTAAAAAATTATTCTACAATTACTCTTACTCTTATGATTTTAGAATTTGTACTTAACAATGTTAATGTGATATTTCGCACTAATATTTTATTTAACACATTTTTTTAGGAAGTGTGTAATTAATTTATTGTTGTCAATTAAAATGTGATTTTTTTTAATCTTTCATCATGAAAAAATTGCATAAATATATACCTTTTAAATTTGATCACTAGTTACTTAACAATTTTTTCATTACAAATATTGCCAACCAACTACTTCTGAATAAATATAACAGTTACTAAATTGAGTTCTGTATTTCCTAACAAAAATGGAATTTGACTTTTCCAATAAATACAGTAAAAAAATTCACCATAACCATCATAATTTTTTTTTAAAACTCATAATTTTTGTGAAAAACCTATGGTAATATACTTATAAAAACCGTGGAATTTGATTTGCCCATTAAATACAGTAAAAAATTCATAATATATTTTTGCTGACATGGGAAAGGAAAACGAACGTACTTTGAACTGACATACTATTTAAATTTTAAAGTAAGTTATTCCTGTACTTAATAGCTCTCTTTTTTAAACTGTTTCTCCATTTTAATGTGAAAAAAAAGTGTAAAAAATTCATAGTATATTTTTGCTGACATGGGAAAGGGAAACGAACGTCCTTCGAACTGATATACTATTTAAATTGTAAAGTAAGATATTCATGTACTTAATAGCTTTTTTTTTAAAACGTTTTTCTATTTTAATATGGAAAAAAAAGTGTTGTATAAAGTTTTTGACATTTTTCATAGAAATTGGCAGATATAAATATAAATATAGATGAAATTTCAATTTTCTATTGTTTAGATTAGCACAGTCACTCAAAATTGTGGTGGCTGATGAACGTTTGAAAGGCGCGGACAGAAAATGAAATGCACAATCAGAAAATGAGCATCTACAGCCAGTACAGTCAGCGTGTTGAATCCAAAGTTTAATCATTTAAACGTGGCAATCATATTTGGGAGGACGACTAAGAATATGTCAGCATATTCAATTGTTAGCCATCAGATTAGAATTTTAGATTAAAAGGTGATTAATTGTGCCCATTGTCAATAGGTGTACGCCTTTCGGCGTAATTATATTTCTAAATATATAAATAGATTCAGTTTCTTGAAAAAAGAAAATAAAGACATTCAGATTATATAAACTTAATCACTCAAATCTGCAAAGCCAACAAACTTGACCACTCAGATCCAACAATTCCTAATCTAATTTAGAAAAAATAAAACAGATAATATCTTAGCAAAAAAGCCAAAACTTAGAAAATTAGAGTAAGCTAAAGCTGTAATTAAGGTTGTTTTTCCTTACTATCTCTCAATTTTAATTTGAAAAAAGTTTTGAATTTTTGTTGAAATTATAATATGAAATTGCTTGACTAAAATGGAAGCTAAAAAGTCCACAGGGAAGTAGAATGGAAGGAAATATGTAAAGGAGGTTTCAAGTTCGATTCCCACCTCGATTTATCTGTGTTCCATACTGGAGGTATAGTAGTAGCGGATGGTATCGCAAGTTGCCGATTTCCCAGCATAAAAAAAACTAAGAAAAACATACAATTTTTTTGTCAAATAATTGAATAGGAAAAACTGTTTGTTGTAAAAAAATGCAGTTAACAATGTTTCATTTGACAGTTTGTAAATAGTTATATAAAATATGAGTGTTTGAATTTGACAGTTCGTAAATTCGATTACAGTGCATAACACAAATATGAGTGTCAAAAATGCTGTTGTATAAAACTTGTACCTGACAACTAGTATTAGTTTCAGCAAAATTTCTGATATCCTGTCTCAATATGGAATTATTCACGAACAAAGTATGAATGCTTTGAATTATTCACCCTGCTATGTATCATTGAATGGATCTGAATGAATGGTTGTTTTCAGATCCATTGAATGGTTACTTTCAGATCTAACAACCAATACGTCAAAACTTGTGCACCAAAACTTTTGGTGCAAGTAATAACTTGAGTCAGTGCTTCTCAATATGGAGTTATTCAGGACACACCAAATATATAAAGGAGGACAAAAGCGCCCTGCCATCTGACTTGAACATGGAGCCTACTGAGTATGACTCTTGGTGTCCTCTGTGTAAGCCAAATTGAAGTGTTCTTATTCACAGCATGACAGATTTTGTCAGCAGTTTTGTGTTCTTATTCACAGAGATTTTGTCAGCAGTTGTGTGGTCAGTTTAGTGTTCTTATTCACAGTATGACAGATTTGGGCAGCAGTTTAGTGTTCTTATTCACAGTATGGCAGATTTGGGCAGCAGTTTTGTGGTTAGTTTAGTGTTCTTATTCACAGTACGACAGATTTTGGCAGCAGTTTTGTGGTCAGTGTATTAGCTTACTTTGTTAGAGATTCCTGGATATTATGTTTCAGGAATTGCTTTATGCAGTTTTTTAAAATAAAATATATTATAAAAAATTCTTTAAAAAAATTAATTTTCTCAGCTTAGTAATAATAATAATAATAATAATAATTTATTTTTAAGGTCACGGCCAAGCCAACACATCAAATTGGTGTATGAGATCCCCTTGTTTGTGAGACAAGGGACCCTCTTCCGCCCAACAATTTAACTTGTAAAATCTACAAAAATATTTGTTATCATTCTTATGAATTTTTACAATAAGAAAATTATCTGTTATGTACCGGTGAAAAACCTTATGATTTTATTTTTCATTTAATTTATTAAATATTTAAAATATCAAATAATATTAATTATAGATACTTCAGAGTTCAGATCAATAATTAAGATGTATCAAAATTGACTTACTTTACTATATAGTTTTTAATTAATATTCCACATTTTTATATTATTAATTTTAAGTATATTGCAATGAATTGTATGGTGTAATTTAATTCTCTAAATACAATAAACATTAAATTTAACTAAAAAATATTATATTTATACAACATTAAAATAGTATCTAAATTGACTTAATTTACTATTATTAATATTTTAATTTTTTTTTTTTTAATTTTTCAATGACAATGAGACGCGCGCTATGCAACCCGGACTAGGTTTTCAGCATTTTCAGCCGTACTGCTACATTTCCAGCCCCACTAGGGCTCATGACTTAGAGGGAAGGAGGGTTGAACGGCGCCTCCTACAGCCAGGCCATTGCGAACGGAAGTACTGGAGGAGGGTTCAAACGACCGACCTTTGAGCCTCCGCCAGATTTGCGGGCAACACTCCTGACGGAAGGAACTTTCAAGGACCAGGAGATGGACATCGATCCAGAGAATGCAGTCGTACCTGCTACAATGCCGACTCCTTGGCTACCCGGAAAATGCATTCCACAAGCGCCACAAGCCCTGAAGTACATTGTCAATTCACGGCGCATAGAAGAGCAGAAGCAATATATGAGAGACCATGCCCTAGTAGGGAAATTCCTAGGGCTATGGCCGCCAGAGCGGGATCTAATCAAATGGATACAATACTGGTGGAAGCCAAAAGGACACTATGAATTACAACTGGGCTCCAAGGGCTTCTTCACAATCATACTGCACAACCTCGAGGACCGCAATCGCATCTTCGATGGAGGGCCTTACTTCCATAACTCTGCAGGACTCTTCTTAAGATTTTGGACTGAGAAGTTTAGCCCTAAAAAGGAATATTTTGCTCACGCACCAGTGTGGATCAGACTGTACTCTCTCCCCCAGGAATTCTGGCTGGAAGAGGTCTTGGCTGGTATAGGCAATACCATTGGAATATATGTTAAATCTTCAGAAGCTACCAAACAGAGGCGATACACCTCTTATGCGCACATCTGCGTATCCTGAATATAGCTAAACCGTTGTCGGGAACCATAATTCTCGAATACTAGGACGAAGATTGGACCCAGACTATTGACTACGAACACATTCCTTTCAGGTGTAGGAAATGTCATGAACATGGCCATCTGTTCAGAGAATGCCCCCTCAATGCGGCTCACAAAGAAGGGAACCCAGAAGGCGGAAAAGACAAGGACGGCTTCGCTCAACCAGTGGGGAAAAGAAGACAAGCAGGACGAAAGCAGCAAGGCCAAGTAAGTAAAGATCCTTCCACTAGTAATAAATTTGCAATATTACAAGATCAACCAGAGAACCTCTCAACCCTCGTAAATCCCAATGAACTCCACGCGAATAATCCTTCCCAATCTAGGGGCGAAGGGGAAGAACGTCCACCACAGGGGGAGGAAGCTGATCATCCCCCCCTAAACACGGCAGGGGATCAACAAGATCTCTTGGAGACAGAGGATGGTGACGCTGATATGGAACTAGAAGAGCAAGAATTAGCCGGGGTGGACCTGGAACACCTTGAACACGCCTATAGGCATCAGAAACTGTACACTATTCCTCGGGACCAATTACGGAAGGTCCATAAGGTCTTTCTTAATTCCTCCGCAGGCTCCACAGCTCGGTTCAGCAAGGGTTTGGAGATACAGAGCAGTCAATCAAAGAATCAGAGTAAAACTCAGAAGGATGAAAAGAAAAGAGGAAGGAAGTCTACCAATAAGCTCATACAGGAAATAGGAAATTTCATGGTAAATTCAGGACAAATCCACCTCATTTCAGATAGCTTTCCTCCCCTCCCCACCCCCCCNAGAGGCCTCAATGGACGTAGCAAGCAAAAACTGCTACGGGATCTAATCTTTGGGGAGAAACCAGACATAGTATTACTACAGGAAACAAAATGTTCAACCGAAGACATTGATAGGCTACTCCCCTATTGTTGGAAGCAAGGGGAAGCAATGTCAACCGCAGCAACAGTCACAGCTGGAGGATTGGCTATCATATGGAACCCCAACTCAGTGCTGCTGGAGAATTTTATCACTACCAAATGGTCTATTACGACAGATTACAGGCTTATAGGCTCCAACAAGCCCGGACACCTAACCAATGTCTACGGCCCGGCCAACCCAAGGGACAAGCAAGCCTTCCTCAGGAACTTGGAATACCTATCCAACCTGACCAGATACAATCGCTAGACTATTGGGGGAGATTACAACCTCATTCGAAGTCTGGAGGAAAAAAAAGGGGGATCAAGATGCCTAGATCAGGACTCCAATGACTTCAACAGCCTCATAGATAAACTCAATCTCATCGACCTGGAAGCTATCAATGGCACTTTTACCTGGAAAAATAGAAGAACCAGATCACACCAAGTTGCCTGCAAACTTGATCGCTTCCTCATCTTTGATTCCCTTATGCTGGAGGGAATAGCTATGGAAGCAAGTATTCTGAATATCCATGGCTCGGATCACTGGCCCATTCAGTTATAGATGGATGTGCTGGCATCACCAGGGAAAAAACCTTTCCGGTTTGAACAGTTCTAGCTCAACCATCCAGACTTCCAAGCAAAGATCCAGGATTGGTGGAGGCAGGCAGAGGTCCCCCGTGGCTCCGAGATGTTCAGATTTCAACAAAAGTTAAAAAACCTTAAACAAATGATCAAAATCTGGAGCAAGCAAACCTTCGGCAACATCTTTGACTCCCAAAAGAAGTTGTCAGAGCAGATGAAGGCAATTCAAAATCAGATCCGACTGCAAGGGCTGACGGACGAGCTTAAGGTCGAGGAAGCAATAGTAAATCAACAAATGGAGTCCAGAAAAGGACAAGAAGAGATTCTATGGAAACAGAAATCGCGCATCCATAGGCTCAAGGAGGGGGACTGCAATACCAAATTCTTCCATAGATCCGTCATTCAGCGTCGTCATACCAATAGAATCACGCACCTAATCTCCACCAATGGTGAGCCAATTTTTTCCCATGAAGACCTGGAAACAACACTGATAGACTATTACAAATATCTCCTCACGGAACCTTCTCCGGACAGATCGGAGGCCATAGCTAAGGTAACGCAACATGTACCCTCCCTCGTCACCAGGGAGCAAAACTCAGCTCTGCTCCGGCCTATTACAATCAAGGAGGTAGATCAAGCGCTACAAGACACCCCAAGATGCAAGGCACCTGGCCCTGACAGCTTCACCAATGATTTTTTCCATCATTGTTGGCCGATGATCAGGGTAGAGGTTTGGGAAATTATTGAAGACTCTCGCTCCACAGGACAAGTCCTTCAAGCTCTCAACGCTACTTTTCTTACTCTTATCCCCAAAGAGGGCAGGCTCACCATCCCAAGCAGTTCAGACCCATATCCCTCTGCAACGTCATTTATAAACTTCTTACAAAGGTGATCGCCCGAAGGCTCAAACCCATTCTGCCAACTATCATCTCTCTGGAACAATCAGGCTATGTCGAGGGCAGACAAATCCTGGACAGTGTTATCCTAGCTCATGAGGTGATCCACTCTTTGCAGAAAACTAGAATGCCAGGTATGCTCCTTAAATTAGATCTTTCTAAAGCCTTTGATAAGATAAGATGGGACTACATGTGGGAAATGCTCCTCACCTTTGGCTTTGACAAACTCTGGGTGACTTGGATCTTGAACCTAACCTCCTCATCTTTTTTCTCCATCCTTATCAATGGTGTTCCCTCTCGCCCCTTTACCCCCTCTAGAGGAATTAGACAGGGAGACCCTCTTTCCTCGTTCCTCTTCATTATAATGGCCGAAGGTCTCAGTTGATGTATTCACGCAGTTGTTGCAAACAACACATTGGCATACCTACCTCTGCATGGCATCTCCCCCCCTATTTCGCATAGCCAATTTGTGGATGATACGCTCCTGATGGGTACCCCAACTGTGCGGGAAGCAAACTCCATCCTCCAGATCCTCCAGACCTTCTCTGAGGCCTCAGGCCTGGACTACAACAAAGACAAGTCCCAAATATTTTTCTTTAATATGCCCCCCCCAATTCAGCGCCATATCTCTGATCTCTTCGGTTTTCACAGAAGCTCCCTTCCGTCCAAATACCTTAGCATCCCTTTGATTGACAATGCCCTCCGGAACTCCTCCTGGGAGCATCTCCTCTCTTCTTTTACCAAGAAACTCTATTCCTGGACCCTCAGAGTTATAAACCTTCCAAGTTGTCTCATACTCCTCCGAGCAGTTCTCCAGGGCCTTCCCACCTACATCTTCTCGGCGCTAGCTACTCCAAAGTTTGTACTCACAACCATTAAAAGCTTACAAAGGAATTTCCTGTGGCAAGGCCTCAACACAGGGAAGAAAATAGCGCTTGTTAGCTGGGACAAACTATGTAAGCCCAAAGCGCAAGGAGGCCTTGGCTTACGAGATCCCTCCATCATGAATAAAGTCCTCAGTGCCAAAATATGGTGGTGATGGCTTAAGAATCCCAAGGACCTCTGGGCACGGTTATGGAGGAAGAAATATGTACCAGAGATTGCGGAAAAAAATCTCATACACTGGAATGGAGACACACCAGGGTCTTTAATTTGGGCAGTTGCTAAGCAAAATAGACAGCTAGTCACCCATCATGCTTTCTGGGAAATTAGAAACAGGAAAACAACCCTATTCTGGAAAGATTCCTGGCAGCAATGGCCAATTCTGGACCACGAGGACTGGGCTGAGCGCATCATCACCCAAGCTACACAAGAGGGCCTGACAAAAGTAGCGGATTATTGGCAAGATAATCCTCAAGATAACACCTAGCGGCACTGGCACCTTGATAGGGAACGCATGAACCTGGACGGGCACGTGGATCTGGGACCCTGCCAGAATGAAATGCTCAAACGGAAAATCCCCAAGCTCACGGGAGAGGATATTCTTCGATGGGGATATCGACCAAGGGGCACCTACAGCATACGAGAAGCCTACCACATCAAGACCCAACCGAACCTGGCACCTACACGGGAGGTTTGGTGCAAAATCTAGAACCTCAAACATTGGCCCAAAATCACCCTCTTCCTCTGGCTCGTGATCCACTCAAGCATTCTAACCTGGGATAACCTCTCAAAAAGAGGATTTGTGGGGCCTTCTATATGTATACTTTGTAGGGAAGCAGATGAAACCATGAATCACCTTCTCAATTCCTATCCGTACACTGCTCAAATTTGGGACCAAAGTGCGCTCATTATGCACACCTCGGATTGCGAACGAGACAACATCGTCGACACCATTACGAACTGGAGGGACCAAGTGTTTCAATCTCCCCTCCTAAATCGTATTTGGAAATTACTTCCTGTATTCATCCTCTGGCAGGTATGGAAGGAAAGAAATAGAAGGCTTTTCAGGAATGCTTCCCTCCCGTGGCAACACTGCTGGAATCGCTGCCGCCTCAATATTCTGGAAACTCTCAACCTTCAACTTTGGAATGAAAAAGATCTGATCAACAATCCCTCAGAACTCCTGATCCTTAAGCACTGGCTGCCCTTCCTCTCTCCTCACCCTCTCATCCCCTTTGTCCCCACCCCCCCCNCCTCTTGGTTAGCCCCTCCGGTTAACTTCATCAAACTCAACTTTGACGGGGCCTCTAAAGGCAAACCAAGAGCAACAGGTTATGGAGTCGTTTTCCGCAATCACCATGGACACATTATTCTCATTAATGCAGGCTCCCTTGGTCATACCACGAACAATGTGGCGGAACTCTGGGGACTTACTCGGGGGATGCAACTTGCCACGGATCACAACTTCACCCAGTTGATTGGAGGGCAACTCTCAAATCATCATCAACCTCCTCAACAGACTTTTAAATGGAGCAGACCCGGAAAGAATATCACCCAGCTGGAGACTCTCACATGGGCTAAAGACTATTACAGATCTACTGCAACCCAATCAAGTGGTTATAACTTCTCACATTAGAAGGAGTGTGAATCAGGTAGTGGATGAACTGGCTAATCTGGGGGTCAACTGGGAGGGACCGAAAATCCTTTGCAAAACGTCCCTTACTACGGATCACCCTATCCTCCAACAATGTATCCGCAAAGCTGAGGAAGTGGATAAACCCCCGGATGGGGTGATAGTGACGACCACCTGGCGTACAGAGGGAGAGCGGAGGAGCCAGCAAGGCAGCGAGCCATGTGACCGGCTCGTGCCAACTACCGTCGACTCTACACCGAATTAAAGGGATTTCACGTCATTTGCAGTGGCATTAATTTGTGTTCACCCGACCTCCATTATGTGTGGTGCTATGGCTTCTCCATTTTCTTGTGATACTCTCCCTCTCCCGAGATCTGACTCCAGTACTCCAACGCTGCCCTGGCCTGGTTTTGCTTGCATGCTCATGGTGTTCACAACTCCCGGCCTTCTCCAGGCACTCCCCTTTGGCCTGGAACGCCATTTCCACTTACACTGCCAAACCATGTCGCGACAACGAGGAAGACCGCGAAGGGGCTCTCCTTGGCATCCTCCTCGGCCTCGTGCATCGAATTCTCCTCCTGGTTCGCCCTCAACACTTTCCTCGCCGCTCTTGCTGCCTGAGTTAGCACCTCTCAATTTCGCCACCGTGCATGTCTCCCGCTTTGAGTGCTTAGCCTTAATTGAAACCTTGTTGGAATCTTCCCTACGCCACTTTGTTGCTCCTTCAACATCCAGAAACTTCATTCCCCCCCTCGCACCGGTTGTTGGTTCTTTAAAGTCGCCCATGGGGATGCCATCTCCTGTTCGGGCTGACCGAAACAAGGCATCGACGTCGTCTAACTCCAAGACGGATTTGCGGCTGAAAGAGAATTTCACCATCCTCTATGACTTGGTCTTCGAACTCTGTCAGGGAATGGAGGACCTCCAATTTAGGATACAACTTATGGACGGGAGGATCTCGACCCTCCTCCAGCTCCTTTCTAACTTCCACGACGCCTCTCCCTCATACCCAACAGGCGCGGCTTCAAAAGGAGTGCCCTCCTTAGCAGGCGATGACGGGAATGTCAGGACGCAGAGTGTAGCAGAGGTCGTTGCAGAGCAAGTCCAGTAGGAGGACATGGAAGCGGTCACAGCCACCGGTCAGCATGTGCACACTCCGTTGGGAGATGCCAGGACAGTTGCCAACAAGGACGAGTACACCGTGGACGATGACATGCATTTGGAAAACTGAGGGACACCTGTTGAAGAGGAGTCGTGGACAGGTTACCTGCCAGGTTACTTGCCAGATTACTTGCCAGGTGTCTAACCCCTCATGGGACCTGTTCTTTTTTTAATAGTTTCCCCTCTAGTTGCATTTTAATCAGCTCATCTTTGTTTTTTAAGACTGGT
>SNQJ01S0036260.1:98001-112033 GCA_010110895.2 Picea sitchensis
CCAATATCCACTTGGATCAATCCTCCCCCCTTAGGAAGAAATTGTCTCCATTGTGTTGATTTCCCCCATCAGGTGAGGAAGCTTCTGCTGGAGTTGGACTCGGGTGAGCCACTTTCCTTGGTGTAGGATTTTCCCTGCCTTGACAACCCGATAAAGTTGGATCCGCTATTGGCGAGTGCCCTTGACCTATGTGTCCACTATCTGATCAGTGGATGCTTGTTCCATGTAGTCAGGGTTGAGCTCTATTGGTTTCAATTGTTCTGTGATCTCAGAGGTGTCCAATAATGGGGGAAAATATGGTCGGAGAAGGTCCACATTGAATATTGGATGCAGACCAAGGATGGTTGGAGTGTTGAGCTCAAAATCATTACTACCAACAACCTTGATGATAGTGTAAGGCCCATAACGAAGTGGGCAAAGATTCCGATGGGGCTCTATGAGATGCTCCTTCTGCAAATGTAACCAGACTTTATTGCCAACCTGAAACTAGTGTGGTACCTTGTGTTGATCATGGCGTTGCTTGTACTTAGCGTTGGATTTCTATAAAATATCTTGGACCTGTTGGCGGATGTGTGGAATCCGATCAATGAATCTAGTGGCTTTTTTTATCGCAGACTAATCAGGGGAAGAGTCTGTCTGTGTGGTGGCAAGAGGAAGTGCAACATCAATGGGTCCCAAGGGTTGGAATCCCAGACGCACCTTAAATGGGCTATGGCTCGTGGAACTATGGAGAGCCATGTTGTAACTATGTTGGACATATGGGAGACTCTCGTCCCATGTACGTGGATGCTTAGAATTGTACATGTGCAGGATGTGCACAATCATCTAATTGACGACCTTTGTTTGGCCATCGGTTTGGGGGTGGAAAGCAGTTGATTTTGTGAGCTTGGTTTCCAACAAAGACCAGAGACTCGACCAAAAGGTGTTGAGGAACCTATTGTCTCAGTCAAAGATGATGGTCTGCAGTATCCCAAAGTGGACTCACACTCATTTGAAGAAGATCTTAGTAGTATATGTCGTTGTGAAATTATTCTTACAGGCTGTGAGGATGGCCATCTTCAAAAACCGATCAACGACCACAAGCACACAGTCATTTCCTTGCTTGGTGGATGGGAAGCCAGACATGTAATCCATTGAGATGGATTCCCAACGATTCTCGGGAATAGAAAGAGGGGTGTATAAGCCTTGCTTCTTGATGGTTGACTTGGCAATGGCATAGGCAGTGCAAGATCTAATATACTTGCTGACGTCCTGTCAAAGTTTTGGCCAATAAAAATGTTTCTGAAGAACGACTATAGTTTTCTCCATGCCAAAATGTCCTGCCACCCAACTATAGTGGGCTTCCCAAATCATCTTTGCACGCTCGCTTGTAGGAACACAGAAATGGCATGTTAGGGACCTAACCCCTCACGTAGGTAGAATAATATATTATGATGTAATAAAATCAATATTAATAAGGCCTAGCAATAAGGAAGAATAAGTCGAATGTAAGAAGACTTAATAGAAAATTTGTTTCTAAAATGATCTTCCTCTAGATGGTTCTTTTGATAAACATATTTAGTATAAACAGGAGTCGATGGTATGAGAACTTTTGTCTTGGATATTATTGTAATAGAACTCTACTCTACTGGAGGTTGCCCCCTCAAAGAGGCAAGTGAAAATTGCTCTCAGTAATCAAAGTGCTCTTTATGGTGTTATTCTGGTATCGTTTTGGTATTATTGTGGTGTTGTGTTGGTTATATTGTTGTTCATCTGCCATTTCTAGCATTTTATTTATGTTATGCATACTTTTTATATCTGGAATATTACAAGTGGTATCAGAGCACTTTCCTCGGCAGAAAATTGTGGGTTAATTTTTTTTTTAGGGTAGAGACATATTCCGACGTCTTTAAGCTATAGAGGTCTATCGTTACACGTATAAACTCGTGGTTGGGGATTCATACACATAGGAAATACACATGGTACTTAAGCACACATCTGTTGGCCACCTCTGTAACCCCTGTTGGTACCCCTTCGAGGGGTAGCGCATCAGACAACACCTATATACGGATCGACCTAGATTTCCTTAAGCCCTCTTTAGATAAACCGATCGTTCGCCTGACTACTATAGTTCCACTGAGAACATCACCCGAGAAGATACTCTCTAGTACCTGGGTAGTCGGGTAATACGACTAAGGGCACGGTCTAGCCTCCTTAGCTGGTGCCCTGAGATATCGGGTCGAGTAATATTGTTGGAACCCACACGTATATTAGAGAGTTGTAGCACAAGGAAAACCCGTATATGTAGAACCCTTGAATACCTAACCTATGGTAATGTAAACAAAAAAAAAAAAAACCATACAAGATCTATTTCCGTGCAATTATGTCTCCTGCATTCGAGTTTCCAAATCACTACACATTTCTTCCTAATTAAGCATTTGGGAATTTCATCACTGTAATATTCTTTGAGACCTATTCCATTGGATTTTTCTCTTCACCCTTATCAAATTCATACCTATCATTTTTTATCAAATCTTTTGACCCCACCCGCCCCTTTTCGGTTCCCTCATCATCATGGCCCATACCCGTAGCCAAGACTTGGAAGCTCGCTTCAATACCTTGCAATATAATTTCACAAAGACCCAACAAGAAGTGAGACAACTCGGTGCCAATATTTCCACCATCAATAAAAGCATGCATTCCTCCATCGCCGCCTCAATCGAGGAACTCAAACAAGACCTCAAACAAGACATTACTACCCAACTTGAATCTATCACTACAATGATCTGCACCAAGATGCATATCCCTACAGATCCCCCTTTATCTGACCCACCTTTGCATAATGAAGCTGAAACCTCCTCTCATTCCCATAATTTTAAGCCCCATCACTTTTAGCGTGACCTATGCCTTCTGCGTCTAGATGTGACCAAATTTGATGGCTCGAATCCCACTGGCTGGGAAACTCAAACGGAACATCATTTCTCTTTGTACAACATTACAAATGAGTTGGCCAAACTCTGGTATGGTGTTCTCCATCTAGATCAAGAACGTTGGCAATGGTGGCAATGGAGAAAAAATGTTTGTCAAGGGTATGTTGCTTGGACACACATTGTGGCAGAGATTTATGAACACTTTGACACTAACACCAATCATTTAGGCCGTTTGACAAAGTTGAAACAATCTGGCACAATGGAAGACTTTATAGTTGCTTTTGAGCGGCTGGATTTTCGTACAGAGGGCATGTCTGATGCTTTTTTCCAAGAATGTTTTATCAGTGGCCTCAAGGATGAGATTCATTCCCATGTCCTCATGGATCGGCCTTAGAGTTGGGTAGAGGCTACTAAACGATCTAAGGAAGAACAACAAGTTGTCTCTTCTCAAAACCAGAAACCCTCCTTTATTCCTCACACTAAACTAGTAAATCCCACTCCTCCTTCTACTCCACTAAAGATCCAAAAATTGACCAGGGCCGAAATGGATGAATGCCAACTCAAAGGCCTTTGTTATAATTGTGATGACAAATATTTTTTGAGACACAAGGGTAAGGAAAAAATTATTTTTATGGCCATCTCGGAGGATGTTTCGGAAGAGGATGTTGAATCTCCCCTTGTGTTTGTGTCACCTGAACCCACTGACATAACCCCTCCCGAAGTAGAACCAGTCATTTCCCTAAATGCTCTTACTGGCTTCTCTGCTCCCCAAACCATCAAGCTAATTGGTTACATCAAGAATAGGAAGGTCATCATTCTTGTTAATAGTGGAAGCACCCATAATTTTATTCATCGTCACATTTCCAAAGAAACTAATTGCTATATCCGTGAAGTCAATAATTTTCAAATCATGATTTCCAATGGCGGGTCCATGAAATGTGGAGGCCATTGTGAAAATGTGTGCCTCCAAATTGGTGACTACCACTTGAAATCTCATATGTTTTCTATCGACATGGGCAGTTGTGACATTGTGTTGGGTGCAGACTGGCTAAGGACTTTGGGTCCCATTCTCATGGAATTTATGGAATTAACCATAAAATTCGACCAGGAGGGCCAACCATATAAGTTCCAAGACATCACCATTGGTTCCCCTAAGATCATTAGTTCCCATCACATGGAAAAATTGCTCAAAAAAGGTCATTCTGGTGTTATTTCCCAACTCCATGCCATACAAGCAACTGAGACACCCTATGTGTCACAGGAACTCCAATCCATCCTCTCTAAACATCAAGTGGTTTTTTCCACTCCCCAGGGACTCCCTCCTTCCCATGGTGTTCATGATCATTCCATTCCCCTTGTCCCAGGAAGCCTTCCTCCCAATACCCATCTGTATCGTCACCCCTTTTCCAAAAAAAATGAAATTGAGAAAATGGTTCAAGAACTGCTTAACACAGGTGTTATCCACCCTAGTATGAGCCCCTACTCTTCTCATGTGGTCATGGTCCTTAAGAAATAAGGTTCTCGGCGCATGTGTCTTGACTTTCGCGCCCTCAACAAACACACCATTAAAGACAAATTTCCCATTCTTGTCATTGATGACCTCTTGGATGAATTGACTGGCACCTAGTTCTTTACTAAACTTGATCTTCATTCTGGGTACCACCAATCCGTATGAAACAGGTAGACATTCCTAAGACTGCCTTTAGAACTCATGAGGGCCACTATGATTTTTTGGTCATGCCCTTTGGCTTGTGTAGTGCTCCATCCACTTTCCAAAGCCTCATGAATCATGTCTTCCGTCCTTTTCTCCGTTATTTTTTCTTAGTTCTCTTTGATGATATCCTCATCTATAGTAAAACTTGGATAGACCATCTTTCTCATGTGGATCGAGTTCTCCATCTACTCTCTCAGAACCAACTTTTCCTGAAACAATCTAAATGTTCTTTTGGTGCCTTGGAAGTCGAGTACTTGGGTTATCTTGTTAGCAAGGTTGGCATCAGGGTGGCTCCTAAAAATATTGAAGCTACGCAAGACTGGCCTCACCCAAATACTCTCAAAATCTTGCGTGGATTTCTAGGCTTAACAGATTATTATCGCAACTTTGTTAAGAATTATGGAAAGATTGCGGCACCTCTCACTGCACTCCTTAAAAAGAATTATTTCAATTGGACTCTAGCAGTTGCTCAGGATTTTCAAACCTTGAATATGGCCATGTGCACCACTCCAGTCCTGGCCCTTCCTGATTTCACAAAGACCTTTTTCCCAAAATGTGATGCTTCAGGGAAAGGAATTGGCATTGTCCTTATGCAAGAGGATCGACTTTTGGCCTTTACCAGCAAACAACTGTCTGAACAAAATTTGGGCAAATATATCTATGAAAAGGAAATGTTGGTTATTCTACATGTCATTGATATTTGGCACCCTTATCTATTGGGGCAATGCTTCCAAATTACGATAGATCATCAAAGCCTCAAGGGTTTTCTGGAACAACGCATTTCCTCCCCAGAGAAACAAAAATGGGTGACTAAGCTCTTTGGATATGATTATGAGATCATTTACAAGAAAGGAAAAGAAAATGTGGTTGTGGATGCACTTTCCCAAAAATATGAAGATGAAGGGTCCCTTTTTTCTCTCTCCTTCATTGTACTATATTGTCTCCAAGTTGTTCGCCAGGAATGGCTATACGATCCCAAAAGTTTGCATCTGATACAACAATTGCAGTCCAATTATCCAGTTTCCCTAGGGTACTCTTGGCTCCATGATGAGATTTGGTACAAAGTTCATTTGTATTTAAGTAAACAGTCAAAACTTAAATCCACGGTACTTTCTGAGCTTCATACTACACCCACAGTTGGGCACTCCATATTTACCAAAACCTATGGCATGGTCAAATGTTCTTTTTTCTGGGATGGTATGAAACAAGACATTCACAATTTTGTGGTTGAATGTGATGTGTGTCAACGCAACAAGGGTGAAATAGTCAAATCTCCTTACACACTACAACTGCTTTCGATTCCACCTGTTATTTGGCGGGATATCTCTATGGATTTTATTATAGGCTTACCTAAATCGGGAAATAAATCAGTCATCATGGTGGTAGTTGATCATCTTTCCAATTATGCTCATGTATGTTCTCTTCAACACCCATTTACAACATCCATTGTGGCTCAACTTTTAATGGATAAGGTCTTCAAGCTTCATGGCATGTCGCATTCTATTGTTTTTTATTGCAACCCAACTTTCACCAACAATTTTTGGAAAGAAATGTTCAAGCTACAAGGCACCCAATTGCATCTCAGCACATCTTATCATCCCCAAACTGATGGTCAAACTGAAGTTGTCAACAAGTGTTTCGAAACATATTTGAGGCGTTTTGCCTCGAAAAAGAAAAATCAGTGGGCTCAATGGTTACCACTAGCTGAATGGTGGTACAACACTTTATACCATACAACTACCTGCATGACTCCTTTTGAAGCGGTATATGGACAAAATCTACCTTCAGTTCTCTCATATTTTCCAGGTGTCTCGAAGGTCTAGGAAGTTGACCAAACGCTTACATTTCGAGAGGCTATTCTTTGTACCCTCAAAGAGAATTTGGTCATGGTCCAGAATCGCATGAAGCAACAAGAAGATCAATGTCACTCTGAATGTCAATTTATATAAGGGGATCAAGTGTTTCTTCGACTGCAACCTTACAAGCAAAATTCCCTCAAGGCTAACCATTGTCAGAAACCGACACCTAAATTTTATGGTCCTTATACCATTCTCAAGTGTGTGGGAAAGGTGGTCTATCAGTTAGTTTTTCCCAGTCATCCTAAGCTCCATCCTTTTTTTCATGTTTCCTGCTTAAAGAAGGTGATTGGAACTAAGTGCCAAACTCAAACCAACCTTCCCGAGTTGGACGAAGAAGGCTCCATTTAGCTACAGCCACAAGCAGTTTTGGACCAGTGTGAGCATTGTCTACGTCAGCGAACCATCAAGGAAGTGTTAGTGCAGTGGAAAGATACAACCCCAGTAGATGCCACTTGGGAACCAACTACCATTATGCAGGAATTTCCACATCTCAAGCCTTAAGGACAAGGTTGTTTTTAAGGGGCAGGACATGTTAGGGACCTAACCCCTCACGTAGGTAGAATAATATACTTCGATGTAATAAAGGTCAATATTAATAAGGCCTAGAAATAAGGAAGAATAGGTCGAATGTAAGAAGTCCTAATAGAAGCTTCCACTTCTAGAAGTATCTTCCTCTAGATGGTTCTTTTGATAGACATATTTAGTGTAAATAGGATTTGAGTGTATGAGAACTTTTTTCTTTGATATTATTGTAACAGAGCTCTGCTCTGCTTGAGGTTGCCCCCTCAAAGAGGTAAGTGAACATTGCTTTCAATAATCAAATTTCTCTTTCTGGTGTTATTCTGGTATCATTTTGGTATTATTGTGGTGTTGTTATGGTTATATTGTTGTTCATCTGCCATTTCTATCATTTTATTTATGTTCTTCATACTTTTTATATCGGGAATATTACATGGCCCAGGTGGCATAAGAGTTTGTCCTGAATGTGAAAATCAGTGAGAGTTGAGCCTATACCCAATAAATCATAGGTGGTGGAGAAATCTGGATCTTGTTGATAAAGTTGGGGCCACTCAGATGCTTCATGTCCATGGGAATGGAGCACAGTCGTGAGTGAAGCCATAGGAGGCCAACTGAGACAATCAGCAACATGATTGGAGATACATGTCTTATACTTTATGTTTAGATGGAACTACTGCAGGTAGGTGGACCACTTATGATGGCAGTCATTCTTCAATTTCCCTTGTGTCTCTATAAACTGCAGAGGCTTGTGATCAATGTGTATGATCATCTCCTTACCTAGAATGTAATGTTTCCATTGACGATAAGCTTGTACAATGGAATACATTTCCTTGTCATTGGTGGGGTATTTCTGAACAGTATCGAAGAGTGTCTCACTATGGTATGCCACCGGATGCCTTTGCTGAGTGAGAACTATGCCCACAGCATAGTCAGATGCATCAGTCTCAATCTCGAATGGTTGTTGCAGATCGGGCAAGGAGAGTACTGGAGTTGAGCACAATCGATAAATCAGATCATTGAATTCTCATTTCTTCTCCTTACCCCACACAAACTTGGCCCTACCACCGCCCTTGGTCACCTGGCTGAGGGCCCAGCCAATATGGGAGAATCCCAACACGAACCGTCGGTAGAAGTTGGCTAGTCCCAAAAATATTTGAAGCTCGGTTAGTGTGGTCGGGGCTGGCCAATCACAGATGACTTGGATATTAGTTGGATCAACATGTACCCCATGTTCATCAACAATGTAGGCCAAGTATTGGACCCTGTTCATTCCCAAAGAAAATTTTTCCAAGTTGGCATAAACCTTGTGTTGACATAGAGTGCTCAAAACCTATTGAATATGTCGCACGTACTCCTCCCACATTCTGCTGAAGATGAGGATGCCATCAAAATATACTACCACAAAGGAGTTGGAGAAGGGTCTCTATACATCATCCATCAATCTCATGAAAGTGGTTGATGCATTTTTTAATCCAAAAGGCATGACTAGCCATTCATATAGACCTTCTTTAGACTTGAAGGTTGTCTTCCATACATCAGTTGGTTCGATGGGAACTTTGTGGTAGCCAGACATCAAGTCAATCTTGTTGAATAAATTTTCCCCTTTGAGTTGGTCAATAAGGTCGTCAATCCTGGGAATGGGGTAGCAGTTCCTGACTATGATTTTGTTTAAGGCTATGTAATCAATGCAGAGTCACCAAGTCTTGTCCTTCTTTTGCACCAGTACAATCAAGCTTCTGCAAGGGGACGAGTTGGGTCTGATGTGCCCCTTTTGAAGAAGCTCTTGAATCTGACGCCTAATTTCATCATTCTCCATCAGCGAGCGTCGATAGACTGGTCCATCAGGTAGAGGTGCGTCGAGGGTCATATCAATTGGATGTTTGACTTGGCAGTGTGTTGGTACCCCTGTAGGTGATGAGAAGATGTCTCTGTATTCTTCCACGATCCCGTCCACTTGCTTCTACTACAAAGAGAGGCATTGTGTAGAGGCCATGGATGTGGCGGCGAACTTATGCTTACTATGAGCATGGATCACAAAGAAGATGAACTTCTCAGTCTGTGAAATGACCTTACTGCATTTATTACTAGATATTAAAGAAATAGCAGTAGGTGGAACTACCTCTGGGATCCTGTACAATTATATAACCAAAGTAATAATAACATTGCGGGGTCTGGACTCATACATAGCATGACGCTTCCATAAATATGGTTGTCCTAAAAGAACATCACAAACTTCAAGGAGAGAAATATCACACAATACCTCATCTTTGAAAGGCTTGATTTCGTATGGAAAATGACACAGTTGGATGACAAAGAGATCACTTCCTTGATGAAGCCAACCGATGGTGTAGGGTTGTGGGTGTGGTGTCGTTGGTAGGTCCAGCTACTTGACAACCTCTTCTGAAATTAGGTTCTTCTGACTACTGCTATCGACAATGAAATGAAGTGGATCCCCCCTGACCCACATCTCCGAGTGAAAGAGGCGTTCCCCTTCCTCTGGTTCTTCTGGTTCACTTGGCCAAACTTTGGTGTTAGCAACAGTGGCACTGGATTCAGCATCGATAATCTTCTTCCCTCCTTCAGGATTTGACTTAGAATCGGAATTGGCCTCTGACTTGGAAGCCTTTAGCTCGACCATGAGGGTTTTTTTGGAGCGTCATTCTTCGGTGTTATTCCAAGGACTTTTATGGTACTCACACCATTTTCCCATGTCCTTCTTTGCCTTCTCATTGCCCTTCTTGTGTTGCATCTTGGACTAGTTGTCCTCATGGTGGCCATCTCGACTTGGTCCCTTGTTGTGTGGGTTGGGGCTTCCTTTTCCGTGCTTCGGCTGTGAGGGGTTTGGAGATCCAAACTCTAGCCTTTTCTGCTTAAATTTCTGCTCGATCTTGACAGCATATTTATAAGCCGTGCCCAAGGAGGTGATGTCCAGGAACTCCATTTCTGTTTGAATGTATCTATGAAAACAGTCGCGGTATTTGAGCACTAGATGATGCTTAGAATCTTTGATACCTAAATTGGTGCGTAGGGTATGGAAAATATTGGTGAAATCTGGTATTGTCTAGTCCCTTTCTTGACATAGGGTGGTCCATCTGGTGTATTGGTCCTCATAACTTCCAAGAGGGTAGTATTGTTCTTTAATGGCGTCCCGGAAGGAATACCATGTAGGGGCCACCAAAAACACTGTAAATTCCTCCACGGCCCTTTGCTCATAGTAAGTATCCCACCAATCTTTAATATGGGGAACGACCTTGAGGAGTGCAAAAGTGATATTTTCCCTATCGGAAAAATTGTGGACCGAAAAATATCCTTCAAGCAGATTCAACCATTTATCTACAACATCTACATCTATCAGTCCTTCAAATAATGGAATATCAAAATTTACCTGTACCTTGAAGGGGTTTGCATGGCCGCTTGATGAAGATGATTCTCCTATGGGCAGTCGTCAAAGGATCTCAACGAAGTTGTCCATCATTTCGTTCCTTTGTCGCGCGAGGGCTTTCTCAAGCAACATTTTAATAGGATATCCTACTCCATCATCTTTATTTTCATCCCCCATGGGTTGTTGTCAGGCTTAGCATGGTTGATTTTGTAATGGATCGATTGGTTCAAGTCCCAACTTCTTGTACCCAAATCTTGTCAGGGACATGCACGAAGAAAAACAAATGAAGAGAAAACCGCTCAGATACCACTGATATGGATTTAGGAGCGGAACAAACTGATTAACATATTGAATACAATAAACACGGAGAATAACACAAATATCCAGTGAATAATATCTTCTGTTAAATAATGAAATAGGTTGAAACTGTAAAACTACAGAATTGAAACACTTGCTCGAATGGTGGTAGCTATCTCTGAGAAGAGATGTGGCTTATATGTGCATCCATCTAAGCAGAATCGATTAAAATGAGGCTCCAGAGGCCTTTTTTATATTACTCATGAATTCCAAAACCCTAGACATCCAAAAACCTAACCCTAGAAGGTGAAACGCCAAAATTCATGTGGGCCCTATGGGTAAGTTCGTGTGATTTGGTACCTCAACTTCCTAGGGTCATAACGTTTGCATACGGCCTTCGTTTTAGGTGCGTGGTAGCCCGTTGGAAAGGTATTTCATAGAGCTACACATTTCGCCATCAAACTCTAACTCTATCTGCAGTTTGATTGTGGCGAGCCAAAAAAACAACGTTTAGGGCCCCAAAACGGTTGTGAAAGTACAACAAGATGTGATGACGTGAAAATATACAAAATAATCCAGTTGGATTAGGCAAGAGGCCACCTGTATCCACCTGGAGGATGTGTGGGGTTTCAGATAGCCTAGAAGTGTAGAACCCCCAATTACAAAGAAATACAGAAGAACGTGTTAAACAAAAAATGGACACAAGGAGCCAGTTGGAATAGGTGGGTGGCCACCAATATCCACTTGGATCATGAATGGTGGTGATTCCATGTTTTTCCTCCTATTCATGGTGGTGAAGTTGGAGGAAAAACCAAGGTTGAGTTCTATTCAGGTATTTTGGTAAGTCATCCTACCTAGTAAATGCGTCGATGAAAACTTAAATACCCTATTATAAATCTAGAAATCCTAAGAGATGTATTATCTAGGAAAATCCCATAGTGTCTCGAGACAAACCATTGCTTCCATATCTACATATTCTATTTCTCGACAGCTAGGATATATGTGCAAGAAAAAAGAAATCATGTAATAAAATCATTTTGAGAACTTTGTTGGTTGACTCGGTGTCAATACAAACAATTTATACTCCAAGTTGAATTTCTTACAAAGTTTTGTAAGATCAACATAGAAAAGAAGAAAATAAAATTTCTTTCACTTACAAGAACCTATATCATTGAAGAAATAGATCATGGAAGGAAACTTTGAAACCCAAAACCCCTTATTTTTGTTTTACACTCTTATCATAAATCATAAAAATGGTTACAAACTAATTTTAATTCCAATGACATGGTGTAAATGACATGTCCTACTCTCAATCAACTACTACACTATCATAACCATAAACATAACATAACTTAGTAGCACATTAAAAATTTCTAACCCTTGATTTATTTATATTTATATATAACATTATCAATAATAATAATCCTATTAAATTCACTTTTCCTTAATCTAGTAATTCCACTAAATCTTAAATAATATACAATCATTTAGAATTATTAATAATTAATATAATAAAATAAAACTCAATCTAAATCTATCCTAGACCTTTATACAACAAATATAAATATTTATCAACACTTAAAATCAATTATGATATATTATTAATTATTACTAATTATCTTTAATAATTTTATATTTTAAATATAAATTAAAATTTAGAACAAAATACTTATAATTAATATAATAAAATTAAACTCATTCTAACCCTAGATTTTTAATTATATATTTATATTAATTTAAAACTTCATTAAACAAACTATTAGATTTTAACTAGACTTTTATATATATATATATATATATATATAGAATTAGTTACGATATATTATTATTATTAATTAATTTGCTTTTAATTTTTATTTAGCTTTGCAAATAGGTTTATAGATAACCAATCTCGTTATCTTATATTGTTCTGCATATATACTATTAATGGATTAAGATTAGCAAGCTTTCTAATTGACGATTAGTCTCGATGATGAATCTCGATTCGGATTCGAAACGTTGATGACAAAATGACACCAACTGTGGATTCTCCGGCAAATAACTTCGAAACTTCTCACCACAGAAATCTGAAAATAGATGTGGTTGGTTTGGCATGAACCCTTATAGCCATGTCACCACTGTCTGCAACTCCATAAAATTGAAAATTATATGCATTTCACAAAAAAACTAAGCATGTAAGGATTTGTTCATCAGCCTACCAAGTGTTCCAAAAATATTTTAGATCAATAATGTACATGTAACTAGTGTATGGGTATTCCAAATATTCCTAGAATTCTATATAAAAGGTCAATTATATTTTCATCCATCATTCTTTGAATTCCATTTTGTGAATCTCATTAAGGAGTTGTATTGGCACACACTTCTTTCTCTATGTTCTTGTTTGATGCACCCATTGAGACCTTCAAATCTTTACTTAAAATCATAGATTGATGGACTAGAGCCAATGCTATACAAAAATAATTAAACTTAGAAACCTCATCCATTTTAATGATCTTAAATATATAATTTGTTGGTTTCAAGTGTTTCAATTGCTATATTATTGTCAACCTAATTATGTTGCTTTGATTATGGAATTTTGGTTTCCTTTTTTATTTTATTTTTCTATACACATATTTGTTATCTTTATTGTTGGATATAATTTTGCATTTTAGTATTGTAATTAAAGAATAGGGATTTAATTAAATTTATTTAAACCAGTATTTTATAAAAATATCTCTTTTTATAATTTCAATTAATTTCTAATGCTATCATTATTTACATATTCATTTTATAGGGAATTAAAAAAATAAAGGAAAATAGGTATGAATGAGATTTACAATTGTACACGAGATTTACGTGGAAACCATGTTGTGCACAGGTAAAACCACAAGGCAATGACAACTTCAAATTCTATAATTACTCGGGAAATCTTCTTACAATGAGTTTCCATTTTTTAAATGCATGGGGTCATTTCCCTTTTGTAAAATACATAGGAGGATACTAGAAAATACATAGGAAGGTTCCAAAAAATCGTGGTACATATAAAGGTTCTAGAAAAAATTTCCTCAAGTGCTCCATGCACAAACCTTGGGGCGTGAGGATAACCATGCACCACTCTACTAAATAATCAAATATCTGGATATTTCCTTCACCTCCTAACATGTCCATTTTGGATTATAGAAATGATCCATACTCCTCATTTGAGTCCAACTCCAGTTTTTGAGAGCCCAAAGGAAATTATCTTTCTTTCCCTATAAATATGAGATAATGATATGTATGAAAATATTGTGGGAAGATTAAGAAATTCATCATGAGGTTGTAAGATAAAATTCCTTAAAACAATTTATTTTCGCATCCATTGAATAACCAACAT
>SNQJ01S0036260.1:112043-125975 GCA_010110895.2 Picea sitchensis
TTTCTTTCCCTATAAATATGAGATAATGATATGTATGAAAATATTGTGGGAAGATTAAGAAATTCATCATGAGGTTGTAAGATAAAATTCCTTAAAACAATTTATTTTCGCATCCATTGAATAACCAACATTGAGTCACCAAAAATTCGTAGTTGAATTACACCAAACTCTTGTGCAACCATCATTGTACCATTACTACTAGTTAATGTTTTAATTTTAAATTATTTTGTATAATATTTGTTAATTAATGTTTTAATTTTAAATTATTTCGAGTGTTTCTATATAGTTTGTTATAGAATAGTTCTTTAATTTTAAAAAGTATATTTTTGTTAGAAAACTTTATGGATAAATCATGAGTTTTGAAACGTCCAACGTTTCGAGTGGAAACTCCACCTATCATCGGGGACAATTGAAGCTTTCCAAGTAATAACTTTTATTAATAAATAATGTTCTTCCAAATTGTTATGATGCTTCCCTCCTCCATGTTCTCTTGCATTCTCTTATTCTCCTAAAATTGCTTTAATAACCAAAATTGTATGGTCAAAACCTTCTCTGGTACTACTTGCAGTTCAATTCATGAGAAAATCTCACATCGTTGAAGTTAGAGATCTATATGACCATATCAACCATACATTTAGGAATTGGTCTTCTAAAATTTTGATGATGGATGGCATTCATTTTGTTCAATGAAGAAAATGGCGGGCTTGACACATGAGAGATTTGAAACAATCACCAGTACATGTAGGGAACATCTACTAACAACTTTGTCTTTATTTTGATGGGATATGTTTTGATAGGTTATTAGTAATTAAAGTAAATAGCTTGGCTTGCTCATTAAAATTAGGGATCCAAATTAAAGTATTTATGATCTTCCAAGAATCTTTAATTTATGGGGGCTTCACTTTGTTGATCAATATCTTATCATATTCATTCATAAAGAAGATTTAAAAATTGTGAAAAATAAAGTCAATATATTGCAGGTTTAAAATTGTGAAAAATAAAGTCAATATATTACAAGTTTAAAATTGTGAAAAATACCTCAGATGGGGTGCCACCTTTCCCAGCATGACATTAAGCCACTTGGCATTTTGTGCAGCCACCAAGCACTCTTCTTTTCACTTGGGGATGGTTGTTGACGCAATATTAAACGTTCGAGGTCATTGCCTCATGTGAGCCTTAATGATTTGAGTTAGGTCGTCGGCTAGCTCTGCAAGCTATGGTAATGTTCCTATGGAAGGTGTTTATGACATAGTAATGGAGGTTTTAATGGCTCGGGACCTCGAAATGGATTCATTCACCATTTAATTGGAGTATGACGCACCCTTTCCATTCAATTCCGGTAGAAACATGGTGTCCTACTTTGTATCCATCCTGAGGATTCCAGTTTTAGGTTTATTCTGGTTCTTCCTAGATTGTGTGTTGAATTCTTCCCATTCTTGCATCATGCCTCATGAAAAGAGAAAGGTTCGCAGAGGAAGTGTCACTTTCCAAAGTTACTCAAGACAACGTCGAACTCCTTCTCCCTCCTCTAGTGTCTCTGGTTCATCCCACCAGACTTTGAATCAAATGGCAAAAGATCGGAACTCGACGACAATCCCTCTGGAGGAAGAGGTTTGGGGATATACAGTTGTGGAGGAGGAATTTCCATCGGTTCTAAACCAATATAATAAGGATGTCCATGTTTCTCTTTCCAATAGGAGCGTTCAGCGAGACGTGTCCATACCTCTGATCAGGAGGGACAATGTGGGTACTAGGTATCAGGCTCAAGAGGAAAACTCCCACTGGACTGGTGACGAGGACTATCCCAAGAGACTTTCAGTTGAACAACTTCAATTGATTTTTTATATTTGGAGGGACATAGTGGAACAATAATTCCATCAGGAGATGATGGAATGGAAATTAGGAGACCTTTATGACTCACTTTGAGCCCCGTAGTCGTGCCATCATTACCAAGAGCGATGACATAAGCATGCTTTTTCTCCAGAATGGTCAGATTCTCCTTAGTGCGATGGGAGTAGTGGTTCGTCGGGCGTTTGATCAATCCTCCCAGACACAATTTTTTTCTCTCTTCTAATCTCAGTTTACATAGTTTCTAGGTTTGCTTTGAATCTAGGCCTCCTTTTTAGACTGATTTGGATTTATGAGCGGAACAAAATGGAAATATAGATCTATATTATTAACATAGAGATACAGTGAATAATAACATAGATACACTAAAAAATGACTTCTATTAAATAAGAAATATGTTGAAACTGTAAAAATGCAGACTGAAACAAGCTTGCTAGAATGGTGGTATATTATCTCTTAGAAGAGATGTGACAGTTATGCTCATCCGCAAGAAGATGAGTACAATGAGGCTCCAAAAGAATTTTACATCAAACATGAATGCCAAAACCCTAGACATCCAAAAACCTAACCCTAGGAGATGAAGCACCAAAATTCATGTGGGCCCCGTTGGGGTAAGTTGGTACATCAACTTCCTGGGGTCGTAACTTTTGCATACGATCTTCATTTTAGGCGCACAATAGCTCGTTGGAAAGGTCTGTCCAAGGAATACATATTATGCAGTCACACTTTGACTTCATCAGTAATGTGACTGTGGTAGGACCAAAAAATGATGTTTAGGGCCTCAAAATGACCCCAGAAGTTTAGTACCCGAAAAACTAGAAAAACACTGCCAAGATAAAAAAAAACAATATAACTGCCAAGATGAAATTTGCATGTGAGACAGCTCGAAGAGGTGGGTGGCCAATGATATCCACCTGGATCAATCCTCCCTCCTTAGGAAGAAATGGCCTCCATTGCATTGATTTCCCCCATCAAATGAGGAAACTTCTGTTGAATTTGGCCCCGGGTGAGCCACTTTCCTTGGTGTAAGAGTTACCCCTCTTTGACAACCTGATAAATATGAAGCTTATGTTGGCGACTGACCTTGACCTTTGTGTCCACAATATAATCAGTGGATGCATGTTCTATGCATTCAACGTTGAGTTATGTCGGTGTCAATTGTTCTTCTATCTCTGAGGTGTCCAATAAGGGCAGAAAGTATGGCCGAAGGAGGTCCACATTAAACATTGGGTGCAATCCAAGGAAGTGGGGAATGTTGATCTCAAAAGGATTGTCACCCAGAGCCTTGGTGATGGTGTAAGGTCCATAGCGAAGTGGACAAAGCTTTCAATGGGGTCTTGTAAGGCAGTCTTTCTGCAAGTGCAACCGAACTTTATCTTCCACCTAAAACTTGTGTGGCACCTGGTGTTTATCATGGCATTGTTTGTACTTGGAATTGGACTTCTGCAAAATATCTTGAACCTGTTTGTGGATGTGTTGGACTCGTTCAATGAAACGGGTGGATTTGTTGGCTTTGGTTTGTGCATGGGATGATTCGTCCTGTGTATATGCAAGGGGTAGTGCAACATCCATGGGGACCAATGGTTGAAATAACATCCCCACCTGAAAGGGGTTGTGGTCAGTGGAGCTATTCATGGCTCTATGAAACTGTGTTGAACATAGGGAATATTATCATCCCATGTGCGTGGGCTCTTGGAATTGTACATGCACAAAATATGCACGATCATCCTGTTGACGACCTCAGTTTGGCCATCCTTTTGGGGGTGGAAGGTCATGGATTTGGTGAGATTGGTGTCCATCCATGACCAGAGGTTCGACCATAATGTGTTGAGGAACCGGTTGTCCTGATCGGATACGATGTTTTTTGGTATGCCAAAATGTACCCACACTCATTCGAAGAAGAGCTTGGCAATGGCCTATGTTGTGATTATCTTCTTGTAGGTGACCATAATTGCCATCTTCGAAAATCGATCAAAAACCACGAAAACACAGTCATTTCCATGCCTGGTTGAAGGAAGGCCCAAAATGTAGTCCATCGAGATGGATTGCCAGGGCCTGTCGGGAGTAGTAAAAGGGGTGTACACGCCTTGTTTATTAATGGTCGGTTTGACAATGACATAGGTCGTGCAAGACCTGATATACTTGCTAACATCATGTCAGAGTTTTGTCCAATAGAAATGTTTTTGCAGCACTGTCATTTTCTTCTCTACGTCGAAATGTCCTACCACCCGAATATAATCAGCTTCGCTCGCTCACTTGATGGAACGCAGTGATGGCCCAGATGGCACAACAACCTATCCTGCAGATGAAAATCAGTGACAATTGTGTTTGTGACCAACATCTGGTAGGTAGTGGCGAAGTCAGGATCTTACTTGTAGAGTTGGGGCCATCTGGAGGTCTCATGTCCACAGGAGTGTAGCATCATGCTTAGTGAGACAACTGGAGATCGGTTGAGGCAGTTAGCGACGTAGTTGGTGCTCCCTTTCTTATACTTGATGTTGAGATTGAACAACTGAGGGTATGTGGACCACTTTTGATGGCGGTCATTCTACAATTTTCCTTGTGTCTGCATGAACTGCAGAGGCCTATGATCAGTGTGGATGAATTTCTCCTTCCCAAGAATGTAATTCCTCCACTGGATACATGCTTGTACAATGGAGTACATTTCTTAATCGTAAGTGGGGTACTTATGGAAAATATCTAATAGTTTCTCACTATGATAGGCCATGGGATGTCCATGTTGAGTGAGAACTATTCCCACAACATAGTCTGAAGAATATGTCTCAATCTCAAAAGGTAGTTGCAGGTCGGGTAATGAGAGCACTGGGGTTGAGAACAAGTGTTGCTTCAAATCATCGAACACTTTCTTTTGTGACTAGCCCCACACGAATTTTTCCTTTCCACCACCCCTGGTCACTTGGTGAAGGGCCCATGCGATGTGGGAGAATCCCAACACGAACCTACGATAGAAATTGGCAAGGCCTAAGAAGCGTTGAAGCTGAGTGAGTGTGGTCAAGAATGGCCAATCACGGATGACCTGGATCTTGGTTGGATCAACATGCACCCCATTCTCATCAAGAATGTATCCTAGGTATTGGACCTTGTTCATGTCGAAGGAGCATTTTTCCAAATTTGCATATAGATTATGTTTTCGCAGAGTGTGCAGAACCTACTGAATGTGTTGCAAGTTTTCCACCCAATTATTGTTAAAGATGAGGATGTCATCCAAATACATGACCACAAAATAATTGGTGAAAGGCCACAAGATATCGTCCATCATCCTCATGAAAGTTGTTGGGGCATTTATCAATCCAAAGGGCATGACCAACCATTCAAAAAGACCTTCCTTGGAATTCAAGGAAGTCTTCCATACATCGATCTGCTCTATTGGGACTTGGTGGTATCCGGACTTTAGATCAATCTTACAGAAGTATTTTCTCCCCTTGAGTTGGTCAAGGATATCGTCAATTCATGGAATTGGGTACCGGTTCCTGACTGTGATTTTTTTTAGGGCCTAGTAATCAATGCAGAGTCTCTAGGACCTATCTTTCTTTTTCACAAACACGATTAGGATTCCACAAGGTGATGATCTTGGGAATATGTGCCCATTTTCAAGTAGCTCTTGGATCTAGCGCTTTATTTCCTCATTTTCTGGAAAGAGCGACGATAGACTGGCCCACTAGGTAGTGATGCGTTGGGGGTCATATCGATTGAGTGCTTGACCTGACAGTGCAGAGGTACCCCAGTGGGTGAGGAGAATATTTATTTGTATTCCTCCACAACCTTACTCACTTGCTTCTACTGCATGGAAAGACTTATTGCGAAGGCCATGGATGTGGTTGCAACCTTCCGCTCACTTTGAGTGTGAATCACGAAGAAGTGAAACTTCTCGGTCTGAGATATGATCTTCCTGCATTGCTTGGCAGAGATCAAGGAAATCGTGGTAGATGGGACTACCTATGGTATCCTGTATAATTTCCTATCCAAAGTAATAATAACACTGGGAAGCCTAGACTCATATACAACATGATGTTTCCATAAATAAGGTTGGACTAAAAGAACATCAGAAACTTCATGGGGGGCGACATCACACAATACCTCATCTTTGAAGGGCTTGATGTCATAGGTCAGGCAACACTGTTGGATAATGCGAAGATCGTTCCCTTGGTGGAGCCATCTGATGGTGTACGACTGCGAGTGTGGTGATGTCGGCAAGGCCAACCGCTTGATAACCTCTGTTGAGATGAGGTTATTCTGGCTATCACTATGAACTATGAAGTGCAGTGGAGTACCCTTCACCCACATATGTGAATAAAAGAGGCACTCACCTTCCTCTAGTTCATCAGGTTCGTCGGGCTGGACCTTGGTGGTGGTAGCAATGCTTGCACTGGGTTCTACGTCAATGATTTGTCTCCCTTTTTCTGGTTCTAAATCAAAGTCGAATCCTCCATCCGATTCAGAGGATTTCACCTCGACCACCAATGAATGATTTGAGCGACATTCAGTGGTATTATGCCAGGGGCTCTTATGGAAATCACGCCATTTCCCGGTGTCCTTCTTTGTCTTCCCATTGTCCTTCTTTGTTTGAGTTTTGGACTGGTTTTCCTAAGGTTTTCCATCCTTTCTCTACCTTTTTTTTTGTGGTTTGAGGCTGCCTTTTCCCTGCTTCTGTTGTGAGGGGTTTGTAGACCCAAACTCTTGCGTATTTTGTTTAAGCTTCTGCTCTATTTTGACAGCATATCGATAGGCCACATCCAAGGATGAAATGTCTAGAAACTCCATTTTCGTCTGGATGTATCTATGCATACCATTGCGGTACTTCAGCACCAGATGTCTTTCAGAGTCTTTGATACCCAACTTGGTGCACAAGGTATGGAAGACATTGGTGAAATCTTGCACTATTTGGTCCATTTCCTATCGTAGTGTGGTCCATCTTGTATATAAGTCGTCATAACTTCCAACAGGGTAGTCTTTTTTCTTAATAACATCCCTGAATGAACCCCAAGTGGGTGCAACTACAAATAATTTAGATCCCTATGTTTCCTTTTCCTCACAGAAATTCTCCCACCAATCTTTGACATGGGGGACGACCTTGAGGAGTGCAAATGTAATCTTTTCTCTATCAGAAAAGTTGTGGACAAAAAAATACCATTCTAGAAGGTTTAACCATTTTTATATAGCATCCACATCTATTTTACCTTCAAATATAGGAATACCAAAGTTGATATGTACCTTGAAGGGGGTGGTGCCTCCTCTTGAGGTAGATGTGTCTCCTGTTGGTAGTCGTTGAAGGATTTGCACAAAGTTATCCATCATCTTGTTCCTTTGTTGCGAGAGGGATTCCTCAAGCAAAAATTTAAAGGGATCTCCTACCACATCGTCTCTCTTTTCTTCCCCCATGGGTGGTCGTTAGGTTCGGCGAGGTCAATCTTGCAAGGGCTCAATTGGTTCGATTCCCAACTTCTTATACCCTGACCCCGTTGGGGACATGCACAAAGAAACAAATAAAAAGAAGACTTATTTGATACCATTGATCCATATTTATGAGTGGAACGAAATGGAAACATAGATCTATAATATTAACACGGAGATATAGTGAATAATAACTGAGATACAATAAAACTTGACTTCTATTAAATAAGAAATATGTTGAAACTATAAAAATGCATATTGAAACAAGATTTCTATAATGGTGTCAACTTATCTCTGAGAAGAGATGTGATGACTATGCTCATTCGCAAGAATATGAGTACAATGAGGCTCCAAAATCCTTTTTACATCAAACATGAATTCCAAAACCCTATAAATACAAAAACCTAACCCTGGGAGAGGAATCGCCAAAAGTCATGTGGGCCCCATTGGGGTAAGTTGGTACATCAAACTCCTGAGGTCGTAACTTTTGCATACAATCTTTGTTTTAGGAACACGATATCCTGTTCGAAAGGTCTATCCGAGGAATACACATTATTCCATCACACTAACTTTGCCTATAGTGTGACTATGGCAGGCCCAAAAAACATTGTTTAGGGCCTCAAAACGGCCCCGAAAGTTTAGAACCCAAAAAGCTAGAAAACAAACTGCCAAGATGAAATTTGTATTTGAGCCAACTAGAAGAGGTGGGTGGTGTAGATTTTAACCTTTTATAATATTTACTACAAATAGATTTTCAATCAAAGAACAGAAAAGATATAATGGAAAATACAAACATTACACAGAGATTTTTCCCCTGGAAACCCAAACCGGGAAAATCAGCATATTCTATATTCATTCATAGTGATACATTGTTTACAATAAAATATACATATAGGAGCCAGCGGCATCCAAAACCCTAACCCAATGACTTGGATTAGTCAACAACTCTAATTCCTTAACCAGAAATAGAAAACCATCGACAAAAAACCTTATGTCGAAAAACCGCTCAACAATGGACACAAAAATCGAGGCAACACGAAAAACAAGGCAAAAATGAGAAACGTTTCTCGAGGAATCTTTTTTTTATCGGGGGCACTACCCCTGAACCCCTGCGCGGGGGTCTTTCGACCCTCTCAGACCCCCATGCACTTCTGGCACAACGCAGACACTACTAATCATGCAAAGAATATAACACATACCCAACATTCTCCCACTTGTTGTTTTCTTTACATACAGGAAGCTACAGGGTTACATAGTCAAGAATACAGAGCAACAATGCCCATGGATCCTCTGCACCAAGAGAAATTCTCAGTGCTCACTAATTTTGTTAATGAATCTACAACATTCTTCAAAGTGTCCACCTTCATCAACAACACTTTATTTTCTTCAATCATGTCTCTCAGAAAGTGATATTGAATATCAATATATTTGTCTTTGAATGATAAGTCGGGTTCTTCACCAAACAAATTTCACTCTGACTGTCACAATCTATACTTACAACTTTTTGTACCAACCCAATACCTGAACATAATCTTTGTAACCATACTGCTTCCTTACTTGCATGAGTGGTTGCCATGTATTCAGCTTTTGTAGTTGAAAGTGTCACTACAACCTTTCTTTTGCTCATCCAACTTATTGTTCCTCCAAACAGGTTAAACACATACCCTCTTGTAGCTCTCCTACGATCCACATCTCCAACCCAGTCTGCATCCAAAAATCCATGTATATCCAACACTCTATCCAATCTTGGTCTTCCTTGGTAGCACAATCCATAGCTAGCAGTGCCACACAAGTACCTGAAAACCCTTTTTACTATTGTTCAATGTTCCTTCCCTGGTTTTGACATATACCTGCTCAAAACTCCCACTGCATGTGCAATGTCCGGTCTAGTACAGACCATTGCATACATCAAACTTCCAATTACACTCGCATATGGAACATGAGACATGTCCTCCTCCTCTTCCTGTGTCTTGGGACATTAATCCGCAGATAACTTTACACCAACATGAATAGAAATCTTGACCAATTTACATTCCTGCATATTAAACCTCTGCAATATTGTCTCGACATATTTTCTTTCATTTAACCAGAGTTTCCTATTTTTCTGATCTCTTTTAATTTCCATTCCCAAAATAAAATTTGAAGCACTGAGATTCTTCATGTCAAATTTAGAGGACAACTGGGTTTTCACATCCTAAATAATCTCCTTATTGATTCCTATCAGCAACATTTCAACCACATACAAGACCAAATAAATCAAATGATCACCAATTAATTTAAAATACACACAATGATCCTCTTTGCTTCTTGTGAAGCCAAGTCCCAACATATAAGTATCAAATTTATGATACCACATCCTTGATGATTGTTTTAAACCATACAGGGACTTTTTCAACTTGCATACCAGCTCCTTCTTTCCCTTCACAATAAATCCTTCTGGCTACTTCATATAGATTTCCTCTTCCAGATCCCCATGTAAGAATGTTGTCTTCACATCCATCTATTATAATTCAAAATAAAATGAAGCAGCAACAGATAACAGAAATATTATAGAATTTAACTTGGAAACAGGAGAAAAAGTCACACCAAAATCAATTCCCTCAACTCGGGAATAACCCTTTGCTACTAACCGAGATTTTATTTCTCCACTTTTCCTTCTCCATTCAGCTTCTTTTTGAATACCCATTTGCTTCCAATGGGATTTCTTCCATTCGGCAACTCCACTAGAGTCTGATTCATCATCCTTTAAATCAAACTCTATTTTCTCTAGTTCTTCCTTACTTTGTAGGACTTCATGTTTAACAACATCCTTCATTTCTATAAATACCACATCTCGACTATACACTACCTTATTAGTTTCTGGGTTCCAAAGCTTATAACCTTTGAGACCATATTTATATTCAATAAAGATACACTTTTTAGCCTTCTTATCTAGCTTACTCCTATTTTCCTTTGGAACATGAACATTTGCATCATAACCAAATACCTTGAGATGTGTGAGAGAAGGATTCTTACCAGTCCATACCTCTTATGGAGTATTGTCATCCAACACTGATGAGGGTGATCTATTGACCAGGTAACATGTAGTACCCACTGCCTCTACCCAGAATTCTTTCCCTAACCTGGCACCACTCATCATGCAACCTGCTTTTTCCATCAGTGTCATGTTCATCCTTTTTGAAACTCCATTATCCTGAGGTGTATATGGAGTAGTCTTCTAGCTTTCTATACTGCACTTCTTACAAAATTCTTCAAATTCATTCCCGCAGGACTCTCTGCCATTATCTTTCTTTAGCACCTTAATTATTTTCTCTGTTTGATTCTCAAAAAGATCCTTAAACTCTTTAAACTTGTCAAATACTTCAGATTTCTTCCTGAGGAAATATATCCAAGTATTCCTCGAGAAGTCATTTATAAATGAGACATAGTACACATATTTTCCCAATGATGGGACCAACACAGGTCCAAAAACATCACTGTGAACTAGCTATAAATTCCTTCTGCCCTCGTTGAACCAAAGGGGAATCTTACCTGACTTTGCTTCCCATATACACAATGTTCACAGAAATCAAAAATCCAGAGAGCAATTATACATACCTTCAACCATACCTTTACCGTGTAGTAGTCGAAAACCCTTCTCTCCGATATGCCCCAGTCTTTGATGCCACAACATAACCTTTTCTCCAAATATTGTAGGAGTTCTTTCTTATTCAAAACTAATATCAAGAACAATGGAACTATTACACCCATCACTAGTAGTGCTTCCTTGTAGCTTATACAGAGTTCCAAACCAAACTCCCTTCAACAACACCATTGCTCCTCGAACCATCCTGCAGGTTTCCTTTTCAAATATTGTTTTTACCCTTACATTGTCCATTTTGCTTACAGAAATCAAATTTATGGCCAATCCTGGGATGTGCAGAACACCAGGTAGTGTTCTAATCCTTCCATCTATGAGCCTCAACTTGAATTTTCCTCGTCCTATGATTCTGGTTGTCGAATCATCACCTAGGAAAACATTACCACCATCATACCTTTCATATTCATAGAACCACTCCCTGTGGGGAGTCATGTGAAAGGATGCACCTGAGTCAACCAACCATGCCTCATGATCTGCATGTGTTCTTGAAGAAGCCAAGTACACATCCCCACCTTCTTCTTTGGAGGTATTTTCTTCTGTATAAGGAGATTATTCAGATCCCTTCTTTTTCTCAACTTTGGATATACATCGCTTCTTATAGTGCCCTTCTTTTCCGCATCTCCAACATACCTTTACAAACTTTCTGGAAGATTTAGATCTAACCTTAGACTTAGATCTCCCACTTGAGAAATGAGATCTATTTCTTTCCTAGGAGATTCCTCTTGCAAATAATGCATTTGTGCTCTATCCTTCCATATTCTTCCATCTCATCTCCTATGACAACAAGGATGAGACCACTTCATCAAAGTTCAAGGCAATTGTATTACTACATATGGCCAAAACCATACTATCCCATGAGTATGGTAAAGAACACAGTAAATTGATACACTTATCTTCATCTGAAATTTTAATCTCAAAAGATACTAACTGACTTACCACAGTATTGAAGGAATTCAGATGCTCTTCCACCGAGTCTCCATCTCTCATCCTCATATTATACAACTTCTTTCTTAGGAATAGTTTATTTACTAGGGACTTATATTGATACAACTTCCCCAACTTATCCCATAAATCCTTGGATGTAGCTTCCTCTGACACATTCACTAATACTGAATCTGAGAGACACAGTCGAATTGTGCCTTTCACCTCTCGATCCAAATTTTTCCAATCATTTGCTGAGGTTCCTGTAGGTGCAGTACCTGGATCCATCGTGATCCACTGATCTTTTTCCACCAATCGATCTTCCATATTGAGCTTCCACAACTCAAAACTTTTCCCATTAAACTTCTCAATCTCCATTTTCGAACTGCTCGCCATTTCTTTTCACCTGAAAAATCAATACCATAGATCTCCCACTGTAACATGGCTTATCACGGTCCTGAGCCAAATCCTTGACCACAAAGGCATCCCCCTGAAGAAAACAAATCTCTGATACCAAATGTAGATTTTAACCTTGTACAATATTTACTACAAACAGATTTTCAGTCAAAGAACAAAAAAGATACAATGGAAAATACAAACATTACATAGAGATTTTTCCCCTAGAAACCCAAACTGGAAAAACCAACATATTCTATATTTATTCATAGTGATACATCGTTTACAATACAATATACATATACGAGCCAGCGGCATCCAAAACCCTAACCCAACGACATGGATTAGTCAAAAACCCTAATTCCTTAACTGGAAATAGAAAACCATCAGCAAAAAAACATTTGTCGAAAAACCACCCAATAATGGACACAAAAATCGAGGAAAAATGAAAAGCGAGGCAAAAATGCGACATGTTTCCTAAGGAAAAAACAAATTCAACCCCCCTGCACACCTGGCGCAATGCATACACTACTAATCATGCAAATAATATAACACGTACCCAATAGGTAGCCATCAATATCGACCTGGATCATAGACAGTATAATAGAATTGGAAATTTCAATTTTGGCCCACAGGGAAGACAATTGCAAACATTTTGTACCTGGTGTTGGAGTTGGTTTCCATTTTTGGCAGCCCTAACATCAGGTATAATGCTATGTGTATGGATCTATGTTTTCTGAAGGTAATATAAATCACAAGCTTACAAAAAACAAATTGTGAAAAATAAAGTCAATATATTGTTGGTTTAAAATTGTGAAAAACAAAGTCAATATATTGTAGGTATTAGGGGGAATGTGGATTATGGGGAGTATAAAAAGGGGTATCTAGTAAAAATAGGGTTTTTATTATTATTGGAAAGATGTATTGGGAGGGGAGTTCAACAAAAGAATTTTGGAAGGTATTTATCAGTATCTAATGAAATTAGAGGTGTTATTTAATATGTCATGAATAAATGTGTTATATAATAGATTCATTGAGTGGGAGACCTAGTACTTTAGTGCTCTGTGAAAGAAATTGAAAAAAAAATGTTTGTCAATTATGAAGTGGAAATTATTCAATATAATTGTAATGAATGGGTAATCACTTTTCAAACTTATCAATATTTAATTCTTAAGAATAAAGGCTTGAAACTAAAGAAGAATTGGTTCTAACTTCACAATATTTAATTCTTAAGAATTAAAACTTGCAATTAGAGAGAGGAATTGATAAATTGTACTGGTAACGGTAACTCCATTTGCAATAGTTTTATGCTAAAAAAATTATCCACAAACGAGGGACTTATACTTTACTAGCTTCACCAACACAGATACTTTGTGGAATTAGAATCTTGGTATTTGTTCACAATGTTATGCAAAGTTCTTTGTCTTTAGAATGACCTATTCTCAGGTGTAACTTGCAATGCAGATTAGTGTTTTAGACTGCAATAGGCCAATGAGCTAGCTATATGAAGCTCTATATGTAACCACCAAAATAATATCTTGTTGCTTATGGTGTGAATGGCCAACAATGAATACTTCACTACCATGTATTGAGATGGTCACCAACACCAAGAGTGAGAATGATTGACTGTATATGTTTAACAACACATTGAGAATGGTTGAGGATACAAAAGAGTTCTGAAAATTTCATCGATTGTATAACCCTGAAATGATACA